>JAKCPI010010877.1:0-215826 GCA_023213315.1 Euborellia annulipes
TTTCTTAATCAATTTTTCAGTCAACTCGTTTCAGGCTTATAAAAAAGACATCACCCCCTCAGGGGGTGCCTAACTTAAATATAAAATTTCAACCTCGTAGCTCATTTATACCCATATTTAGTCGTTCCTTGCGGAAGAAGGAATCCTTATTTCTATACATTTATGTAGGCATAAGGATTCCTTGTTCCTCAAGTAATGACTATGAATACGGATTCTTGAGATATTTTGTTCAGACAGACAGACCATGTCGCGAAAACCACTTTTTTGGATTCAGGGGACCTCAAAACGTGTATATCCATCAAAATCTCGACATCGAATTTTTTGACATGAATCCAATACTTTCTCTCTCTATATGTATATATTAACTATATATATAGAGGTAAGAGAAAGTAATTATACGTCATACGTAGGCTTATAAAATAATGTTTAAAAATCTGGTGTCTATTGTTGTCAAACCAGATTTTTATTTAGTTTCTGCCAATATTAAAAAAAAAAAAGATGTAAAACAGAAAAATATTTATATTTTGTTATTTTTCTCCTTTCTTTCTTATGAAGTACAGTGGCCGCCAAAGTGCCTGATCTGTTCGAAAATGGAGCTTTGAACTTACCTGGTAGACGACCAAAATGCTTAGCTTTCAGCAGTGTTATCTTAAAAGTAGCTTTTCCCCTTCAGTTGCATTAAAAAAAGATTATTTATTTATTTATTTATTAACTATTAACATATATAGAGGTAAGAGAAAGTAAAAATAACACTCTCTTTATTAAAAAAGATTTAGATATATATTATATATAATGGCGGAGTGTCCGTCTGTCTGTCTTTCTTGGTCCATTGAGAGTACCATCCTAGATCTCTCTAAGGAAAAAAAAAATAAAAATTTAATTATATAAACAATTTTTATTATTTTTCAGCATACCAATACCGATATTTTGCCCCCTGACAGACCAGATTGCTTTATAGGTAAGAGAAAGTAAAAAGTTGATCCAATCTAAAGAAATTAGTGAGCAATTAATTTCAAAATCAATTCATGAATTGGTCATAGGAAAACAAAAAAAAAAATTTGAAAATTTTAGTTTTATTTATTATCTATAGAGAACATGGAACAAGCATTTCAAAAAAACAAAGCAAATGTTCAATGATTATAACGATTCTTTGTCCTTGAGAAATTCGGCACAGGATGATAGTTATTGTTTGTTCTCAAAGGACCGGAGCAGAGCAGACACATATGCCTGACTAAGGGCCTTCCCTCCCTCCCCCCTCGTCTTCTTTGTCAACAAGGGTCCACGGGCTTTTTAAAGTTTTCTCAAAAGCCATTGACAGAGGAACACAGCAATATATTATATAAATTGGATTAACCGGAACCAAAAATAACAACGTCACGAAGCATAAGAAAGGTTAACTTATACAAAAGTATCTGGTGTGACTGATCGCACAGTTTGACACACCAGATTTTTCGTGTCGATATATATATTTAGTATCCGACAGTACGGTTGAAAAAATTAAAAATATTTGTATTTTATTGTAATTTCTCTCTTTATGGAAGTACAAGAGTAAAATGTGCTTCAAGCAATTTCAAGGACAAAATGAGAATATGCATTTTGAAAAGAATAAACAAAATAAATTGATTTTTTGAATTTTAATCAAAATCGTTAAAGCAAATTTTGAGTAAATTGAAAAAAACTGAAAAAGATACATTAGTAAAGTACTAGGACCCTCCCCGCGGGCTGTGATTTTATAAAATTTAGTATTACTCTTAAATAAAATATTTCAAAATATATCTACGAGTATTATATTTATCTAAGTGTCAATCTTATTAAATTATCATTTGACACAATATAAACAGAAATTTTAATAACATTAGTAATGTATAATGTGATCATTCACGATACAAATAATGATTCTAATAACAAAAAAATGCTTAGTGATTAAAAAAATATGGTGTGGAAAGCACAGCACCCATCTCTCTCTTTTGTTTTTTGTTCTGTGCTTCTTACAACAGATTTTTTTTGAAAATTCATTAGATTTATTTATCTTGAAAATCGGAAAAAAAAACTGAAAACTGCAAAGAATACATAACAAATATTTCCTCATACATATTTTCCTTTTGGAGAAATCGTAACTTTAAAAACAAAAAAGTTGCAGAAATTTCGAGATGGAAATAATTTTCCTGTAATCCTATGCAATTTGTTTCGAAATTACTGAAAATTACATTAAAAAAATGGTAAAAGACAGGTGGACATTGGCAAATTATATAATAATATCAATCAACGCCAATTAGTGCTAAAAAATTGGGATCGGTGGCCCAAGACTGTTGAACGTATTTTATTTAAAAGGCCAATTTATATGCTATCAAAAGTTAATGTTTCTAAATAATACAGAAAGGAATTTTTTTTCTATGCTCAAGACTATTGTACTATCTTCACCACATTCTTCAACTTAATTATTACTTTTTATTTTAAAAAGCCCATCAGTTATTGATCACTCTATTTTATTTTTCTCTTGTTTAACTAAAAATAGTTGCACTGCAATTTGAAAGGATTTCCATGTTGTACTCAAACTGCATTCCCACCCACCCCCGAAAAGTTTCTCATTCTTTTTTTTCTAAAAACCCAAAGTGCTTGTCTTGCTTTTAGAGGTCGGCATTACTTTGAACAGGTATAAAGGGGTTGATCGGCTTACAAAATGATACATTTCATTTTAAGGGGTTACTTACTTCAAGATTTTTTATCCATTTATATCCCGCTTTTGATTCTTTTGTTTCAAAAGTTTTATATTGCAAATGGTATAAAAGCATGAATATTTCTATAGATGAAAAGACCCGTTCAATCCATATTAACATCACTACAATACGTCATACTAAACAGGGCTAATAATAAAAAGCTTTAATTGTATCCATTTGAAATTTATTATAATTGAGAGTATTTCCATGTTATAAACTTGGAAATATAAAAGTACAGGTGGGGGTGGGGTCTTAATCTCCCCTCCCCTTTTTTGGTTATTTTATTAGCTAGAGTCATCCAGTTTGTCACGACCGAAAAACTCTATACAAAAAGAATGCTTAAAAAATTACCTTTCATTTCTCTATACAATTGTGTATATTATAATAAAAAAAAAGCAGCGGTTTATATACAGGGTGTCCGGTAACTTTTGTGGCGGACCCTCGCCTTTCTTAATTAAAAAAAAATTTATATTGCTATATTCCAATCCAGTGCCTGCTTGAGGATTTGAAATAGATCAATGCAAAGAATACATAAATATTTCTCTATATATTTACTATGGGAGAAATCGTAACTTAGGAATTAATAACTCAAAAAGTTTCGGGAGGAAAATAATTTTCCTGTTATCCCAAGAAGGTCCTCTTTAAGCATATAAAATTTGGTTTTTAAATTCAATCGGGAAGTTGGCCAAATAAAGAGTGACAGATAGACGGACATTAGCGTTTTATATATATAGATATGTTTATGATGACGGCACTAATGCTCTCAAAATGGTTCTAATCAGGGCAGAAACATCAGCAGTGAAGGAAAAATACTATTACCTGCTCTCTTTTTTTTTCTCATTCTACCTTCAATCCTATAAATCTTCAAATCTAAATATACTTAAAAAAATATTATAGTTATGGCATGCCCTGTGCTATACAAAATAGTTTTTTGTGTAAAAGATTAAATATTCTAGTTCTCATCAACGATAATGTATTTATTATAGGGCTAGTATCAAAAAAAAATATTTTTTTTTCACAATAAGATGTTTATTTAAAATAGAGAAATCTTACAGATGTGTATGAACTTTTATATATAAAAAAAAAAAATGGTTTAAGAAACAAAAATATAAACATAAAATACATTTGTTTAAAGATTTATCAAAAAGGTTATTCGCCTTCAAGTCGTTAGTTTTCTAATCTTAAAAGAATTCATTTAAATATATTTGAAATTTTATTGATAGTTCTTTTTTTTTTCAATAAAAAGCTTTATCAAAATTTTAAGTTTTTATTTAAGATGTTCCCGTGGGAAAGAAAATATATCTTTAGGAAAGGAGGGGCGTTTACTAATTATATATAACTTATTCGCTAATGTCCTGCTCTAACCCCGCAATTTCAAAACCAAATTTTATATGCTTAAAGAGGACCTTCCAGGGATTACAGGAAAATTATTTTCATCCCGAAATTCCTATAACTTTTTGAGTTATTAAATGCGGAAGTTACGATTTCTCCCATAAAAAAATGGATGAAAATTTCTATATTCTTTGCAATATTAGTAAATATTAAAGAAAAGGTCCCTAATATAAAAATATTTGTACCTTATCTATATAATTCGCTAATGTCTTTCTGTCTGTCTGTCACGCTCTATTTAGACAACTTTCCTCTGGAATCTCGAAACCAAATTTTATATGCTTAAAGAGGACCTTCCAGGGATTACAGGAAAATTATTTTCCCTCCCGAAATTCCTATAACTTTTTGTGTTATTAATTCCTAAAGTTACGATTTTTCCTCTAGGAAATGTATAAAGTTCTATATTTAATAATATATTAAGGTGAATTTAAACAAAATTTTATTAAAATACATTTATGGCGACATTCAGTAATCATAGTCTGAGGTCTGCCTAACGCAGACTAGTAATAAATAAATACCTTAAATTTTGCCTTTTGCAAGCTTCAAAGAAAGAGCCAACCAGTCAGTCATTCATCGTTCAGTGATCCGCTAAAACACACCACTAATTAATCCCAATCACTGAACAGCTGGATGATTTATTGAAATGAAATTCACCTTGACAGTGTGTATGTGTGTTTGTTGGAGAGGCTCTAAGTCTTCTGACACATACAGTACGTATTACATCCTCGTAATTAATTATTAAACTTGTTAGTCATTTGATTTGTTATCATTTTGTTAAAGAAAATATTATTATTCAAATACAAGAATAAAATTTCATTTTTAGCCCCTAAATTGCAATAATAATTTTTAAGTAAAAAAAAATATGGTGTGGCTGATCGCACAGCACACAACTTTCTCTCACCTTTGCTTGTCACACCAGATTTTTTGTGTCGTCATATATTCGTAGAGTACGATACAGAAGTATTAAGAATATAAAATTTATAAACAAATGAAAATATTTTGTATATTTTTTGTTACTATATCTTTTCTGAAGTATATGAGCACAGAGCGGATTTAGGCCTACATGTTATTGCATTTTTACTTTCTCTTACCTATGTATATATGTAATATATATATAGAGAGAGAAAGTATTGGATTCATGTCAAAAATTCGATGTCGAGATTTTGATGGATCTTCACGTTTTGAGGTCCCCTGAATCCAAAAAAGTGGTTTTCGCGACATGGTCTGTCTGTGGGTGGGTGGGTGGGTGGGTGTGTGGGTGGGTGGGTGTGTGGGTGGGTGGGTGGGTGGGTGTGTGTTCAATTTTAAGGATGAAGGAATTGAGCTACGAGGTTGAAATTTTATATTTAAGTTAAACACCCCCGGGACCGGAAAATAAGCTTTTAATCAAAATCGGCCAAAGAGTACTAGTACTTTACTGATGTACTTTTTCAGTTTTTTTCGATTTTCTCAAAATTTGCTCCAACGATTTTTTTTAAAATTCAAAAATCAATTATTTTTTAGATGCTCTTTAAAATGTATATTCTCATTTTGCGATTGAAATCTTCTGAAGACCACTTTACTCTTGTGTTTCATAGGAAAGATAGGAAAAATGGTTGCCATGGTAACAAAATATAAATATTTTCCCATACTTTTAAATTTTACATCTGAATTCAAATGTACCGTACTGTCGGGAACTAAATATATTTCTGACACGAAAAATCTGGTGTGACAAGCACAGTACACAACTTTCGATTACCGAAGGTAAGAGAAAGTTGTGTGCTGTGCGCCAGTCACACCAGATTTTTGGTTTTTGGTTTGTTATTGCATGAAAGGTTACATTTTTATTGCACGAATTCAGTTTTGTTCTATATAAGCTTATATATATATTTTTTTAATTACGATTAATTTTAATTACAATATATTAATATTAAAATAAAGGATGACAAACATAAAAAAAATTTAAATATTTTAAACAAATACTTTGTATTCTAAATATTATTAATTTGTTAAGCATATTATTTAATACTTCTTTTCTCTTTTCCCCGACAGACGACCATTTTTTTTTAATAAATTTTCCCTGCTTGACTCAAATTAGTCTATTTTTTTTACTAAATCCATTTCATTCGAACTTTTAGTAAATTTTCCTCACTTTTGGCCAGGTTTTCGGTTCATATTAGTAAAATTCGGATATTTCTCAGATCCGGTCTGTCCCGACGTCTGGTAACCCTAGTTCTAGATTGCTAAATTTATTTACTCTCATTTATGAAACTACCCTATTAACTCTACCCACTGGTAGAGTTTCTGCGCCTTATGCTATGGTAGATGTTTAAAGTTCCCATTCTGTCTCATACAAGAAATGGCAACCAATCAAATGAAATAAAGTCATGTCTATATGACCTCTGATGCCGAAAAAAGCTTTAAAAAAAATAAAAAAATTTAAAAAAAAAACCTCCATCCTTTCCATTTATATTTAAAATGCCTAAAATTGCTCATCGTAAAAGTGTAAATTTAAGGATATGGATCACTCCTAGAGATTTTTACTACTAATGTCAAATCTTTGCATGAAGATCGAAACCAAAATTATGATTTATATATGGAACTGTTAATTATTGTAAATTACAATAAATACTTCATCTCAGAATCGATTTAATTAGATAAATTCTTACATTTTTTAAGTCATTTTATTAATAAAATTATCAATTTTTTGAATTTGCACGAAATAAAATTTTTACTGCATGAAAGGATAGTTTTTAATGCATGAAACAGATTTTTATTGTACGAAAATCCGCGCTCTCTGTACATGAGTAAAGTGTGCTTCTAAAGATTTCAATGGCAAAATGAATATACATTTTAAAGAGAATGTAAAAAATAATTGATTTATGATTTTTAATCAAAATCCTTGCCAGCAATTTTTGAGAAAATCGAAAAACTAAAAAAGTACTGGTACATAAGTAAAGTACTAGCTTACAAAAACTTATTTTCAAGCTTTAATAAAATATAAAATTGTTGATGTGTATCAGGATGAAGAAAGAAAAGCAGTTGGTATTTATTTCATTTATTTAATACCCATTAGGCTGACGTTTCGGTCTCGGTCGAGACCATCTTCAGAGCTACAACATAGCAAGGATGAGGATAAATTGATACACATCAACAAATTTTATCCAGCTATAAATTATACTTTTCTCTACAAAATATAAAATTTCAATCTCATAGTTTAAATCCTTCATGCTTTCAATTGAATACAAACAGACAGACCATTTTTTGGACTCAAAACGTGTATTTCCATCATAAATCTCGACTATTAATTAAATGAAGATTCTGGGACGGAGGTTTCTTCAAATTTAAAACTTGAACAAAGCCGCAGTGGCACCGTCTCTACTGTTTGTCGGTAGGTTTTATATTGAAATAAATTTTAAAATTTTTTTCAATTTTTTATTAATAGTGGAGACTGACTGGTTTGCAAACATCAGTTTCGATTTTTTCGACTTATTGACATGAATCCAATTTGTTCATATAGAGATTATGCTAAATTAACATCATATTTATTTATATTCAAAAATTTCTTGAAAAATATCAAATTTCAAAGATAGATGCCTTCTGACTAATCGAACGCGGTTGACAGTTGCCGCAACATTTCTGACACATTAAAGCAACCCATTAAAAATATTCTTAGATGAATTCGTCTATTAATTAATGTTTTTCTTTCCTTTGCTCTCTCCCAAGTCCCCTTTTTTTTTTCATTCATCCATTATATCATTTGATGGTGATGAAACGGCCAAGCCCCTTAATATCTGTAATGCATTGTTCAAAAAAACAAAACAAAATTGAATTGATTGCTTTGTAATATTTTTATATTACAAGAGAAAGAATATTAAAAAAAAAAAAAAATTAAGTTGTCAAGAGGTTTTTTTTTTTTTTTACTTTCTCTTACCTCTATATATATGTTAATATATATAGAGAGAGAAAGTATTGGTTTCATGTCAAAAATTCGATGTCGAGATTTTGATGGATGTATACGTTTTGAGGCCCCCTGAATCCAAAAAAGTGGTTTTCGCGACATGGTCTGTCTGTCTGTCTGTCTGTCTGTCTGTCTGTCTCTGTGTGTGTCTGTGAACAAAATATCTCAAGAACGAAAAGAGCTAGGTGATTGAAATTTTATATTTAAGTTAGGCACCCCAATGGGACGTGACACGAAGCTTTTGAACAAAATCGGCCAAAGAGTACTAGTACTTTACTGATGCACTTTTTCAGTTTTTTTTCGATTTTCTCTAAATTTGCTCCAACGATTTTTTTTTAAATTCAAAAATCAATTATTTTTTAGATTCTCAATAAAATGTATATTCTCATTTTGTGATTGAAATCTTCTGAAGACCACTTTACTCTTGAACTCCATAGGAAAGATAGGAGAAATGGTTGCCATGGTAACAAAATATAAATATTTTGCCATACTTATAAATTTTACATCTAGAAAATCGAATGAACCGTACTGTCGGAAACTAAATACATGTCGACACAAAAAATCTGGTGTGACAAGCACAGTACACAACTTTCGATTACCGAAGGTAAGAGAAAGTTGTGTGCTGTGCGCCAGTCACACCAGATTGACAAAAAAAAAGAGGGGGAAAAAGGGAGGTATTTAAGATATCGAATAAATTCTGTATTTAATGCAGATAACGAATCAATAAACACCAATTTTATATCATTTTTTAGTTTTTAGCAAATTTACGAAAATTCAAGCAAACATAGATGTGACTCTCTCTTATTAAATAGAGCAAACTAGTAATTGACATAAATGTGTAAGATTCAGGATTTAGTGCTGATTCTAATGCACTATTCACTATTTCTATATATTGAATAGTTTTTTTATTATTTTGAAAAGAAAAAAATTCATCTGTCAAAATTAATTAAAATCGATTTTTTATTATTTTTAGGACATTCCTTGGCCGAAAATGGATTGTTTTAGTTAGAATATTTTATATTTTAATTTATTCAATCGATATCAAGCCCTAAATGTGTTTATTTAATTAAAAAACAATAAATTAGAAAATATTGGCGGGAGTTGACATTCCAAGTCGTGAGTGTCATCAACAAACCCTCATTTTATGTGGGCGTAGCTAAATAGAAAAATTCCTATGGCTTTATAATTGATTCAAGAGACCAGTTTTGCATTTTGCCTCAAATCCGTGAATAAATAAGAGAGATTTAGCGATTTTTTGAAAAGCGATCTCGCGCGAGACGAAAGGCTTAGACAAGAGTTACGCAAGTCTCCCTGGCTGGTCTCTGGGCGCCGATCGAATTGGAAAAAAAATTTGATGCTCTTCCATTAGTTGAAATAATTGTCAAATTGATTGATTTCATCTGTTTATACTCAAATTTTATAAAATTTAATTCTAAAAATGGCTATAAAATCTTATAATGTTGCTAAATTAAGGGATCTTAAAATTTTTACTTTCCCTTACCTCTATATACATGTACTTTTTCAGTTTTTTTCGATTTTCTCAAAATTAGCTCAAACGATTTTGATTAAAATTCAAAAATCATTTATTTTTTAGATGCTCTTTAAAATGTATATTTTCATTTTGCCCTCAGAATTGTTTGAAGCAGACTTTACTCTTGTACTTCATTGGAAAGATAGGAGAAATGGTTGCTATGGTAACAAAATTTAAATATTTTTCCATACTTATAAATTTTACATCTGGAAAATCGAATGTGCCGTACCGTCGGAAACTAGCTAGTAAAATAAAATTAACACGTCTCAAAAATTGAAAGCTGAATTTTACGTAAAAAGAGGGCATAAAATTTCACCCAAATCTGATATGATATGAAATGAAATTTTTTTTTTTTTAGAGCGAGTCCTTTGAGAAAAATTGGCTCTGCATGGACCCTGAACACATTCCTTGAGCGGGTATAAACCTTTAGAGCGCTAATTTAACGAAACCATTGGAGCTAGAAAGCTAGAAATTTTATATACACGTAGGCAAAAATTCAGTGAATATAGATCAATGGTCCTTTTTACTCTCATCTGATTGGCTAATCGGATGGTGAGATATAATGAAAAAAATAAATGTTTAAATATTAAATTTTAGCTTCATCTAAGTAATCTCTAGGAAATTCTAAACTCATTACAAAAAATCCGATGCAATTTGAAGAAGCGGTTTGCGAGTTAGAGACATTTGAAGATTCAAAGTTTTATTTCTTTTCTATTATTTTTTTCAACCTCTTAATTCGAACAAAGGAGGGGCGGAGTCTGCCTCCCCCTCCCCTCCTCTCTGTTTGTTGTTCTTGACCAGCCTTCCCCCTTTTCTAAGAAAATAAAATAATAAATTAAAATTATATCTTCGGACAGATTAAAAATAATTTTAAAGACTCATAGAAAAAAAAATTTATCATGATGGTCATACAAATTTCTCTTAACTTTGGCTGTGCTTGTCACACCAGATTTTTTTTGATTTTTTTTTTAAACAAGGGACTCGCTCTAAAAAAAAAAATTTCATTTCATATCATATCAGAATTGGATGAAATTTTATGTCCTCTTGTGACAATATTCTAGTCCTTGTTTTTATCAATTCAGCTTTCAATTTTTGAGGCTTGTTAATTTTATTTTACCAAATCGTTGTTTATACACAACCCACAACATGTATAAAAAAATTTCTAAGATCCCTTAATTTAGCAACATTATATTATTTTATAGCCATTTTTAAAATTAAATTTTATAAAATTTGAGTATAAACAGATGAAATCAATCAATTTGACAATTATTTCAACTAATGGAAGAGCATCAAATTTTTTTTCCAATTCGATCGGCGCCCAGAGACCAGCCAGGGAGACTCGCGTAACTCTTGTCTAAGCCTTTCGTCTCGCGCGAGATCGCTTTTCAAAAAATCGCTAAATCTCTCTTATTCATTCACGGATTTGAGGCAAAATGCAAAACTGGTCTCTTGAATCAATTATAAAGCCATAGGAATTTTTCTATTTAGCTACGCCCACATAAAATGAGGGTTTGTTGATGACACTCACGACTTCTAACGTCAACTCCCGCCAATATTTTCTAATTTATTGTTTTTTAATTAAATAAACACATTTAGGGCTTGATATCGATTGAATAAATTAAAATATAAAATATTCTAACTAAAACAATCCATTTTCGGCCAAGGAATGTCCTAAAAATAATAAAAAATCGATTTTAATTAATTTTGACAGATGAATTTTTTTCTTTTCAAAATAATAAAAAAACTATTCAATATATCGAAATAGTGAATAGTGCATTAGAATCAGCACTAAATCCTGAATCTTACACATTTATGTCAATTACTAGTTTGCTCTATTTAATAAGAGAATGTGACATCTATGTTTGCTTGAATTTTCGTAAATTTGCTAAAAACTAAAAAAGTTATAAAATTGGTGTTTATTGATTCGTTATCTGAATTAAATACAGAATTTATTCGATATCTTAAATGTCTTCTAACTTTTATGTTTAATGATATTAAACCTTCTCAATTTTGACGTGACAACGTCTTACAAATCATGTGTCTATAGAGGCAGGTTAGAGGGGCATGCACGAAAAAGTTTATCGGCTTGAATAACTCCTCTGTCTTAAGAGGTATAATTATGGGGAGTATACGGTTAGAAAGAATGAGTTTTCAGCTAAAGATTTCACCATTTGTTTTTTTCCTATCATTTTATTTTACCGCGCTGCGGTAAATTCTATTTTGAAAGTTTAAACCCCTGTAGATTCCGAACGGCTAATCCGATCAGACTAAATGAGATGTCATTTGGTGCAGAAACAAATCCTCTAATAGAATAAATAAAAAAATCCCGAGTAATTAACTCGAAAATTAGTTTTTTTCACGAAAAACCTCATTTTTTAGCATAATTCGCCCTTAATGGATAAAAGTTTGGCCACACCTGTCATATATTGTTACAATGAAAATGTTTGAACATGATTATTAATGGAACAAAGTACTAGTAAAAAAAAAACAATACTTTCTCTCTTTATATTTCAATATAACTTAGGTAAGAGAAAAAAAATTCTCCTCACAATAATATTTCAAACCACAAAAGCTTTAATAAACACATTCGTGAAAAAATTTTTTTTTTGAATTCAAGTAAAAGACGTTGTCACGTTAAAAAGCCACCGGCTGTGTAGAAGACACAGCCAACACCTAATTTTTAGATCGTTTTTTGAGTATAACTCGAAAAATAATTGAGATACAAAAATAACAAAAGTAGATTCTTAATCCTCATCAAATCCCCCACATTTTCCCCGTGTCATATGTTTAAGAAGTGGTTAAATTAAAAATCTTATATTTTTAGAATTTGTATCAATTAATCGAAAACTATTAGAGATATTAAAATTTCGTATGCAAATTCTTATTCTACGTGAAAATTTATCCAGAAACGATGTATCACATGCCTTGTGTTGTGTTTAATAGATAGATAGTAGCTAGGGGCGTAGCGAGAGGGGAGGAGGGCAAGGGGGGTCATCATGCCCCGGGCGCTACTCACAAAGGGGCGCCAAATGGTCCGCAAAACAAAATTTTGCTGGATAATTTTTATTTTTTTTATAATTGATTTCTGGAAAATATATTTTAAATTTAGTGCCAGTGTAATATAATAATTATGTATATTTACATATAATATTATATGGTTTTCGAATGGGGGAGGGGGGGCGCTAAAAGGTATTGTCCCCCGGGCGCGAGTTAAGCTCACTACGCCACTGGGCCTAAATGTGTTTATTTAATTAAAAAACAATAAATTAGAAAATGAAAGAGGCAGTTAAAATTTGAAGATGTAAAAGGCAATTAATAAACCCCCATTTTATGTGGGCGTAGTTAAATAAATAAATGTCTATAGCTTTATAATTGATTGAAAAGACCAGTTTTGCATTTTTCCACAAATCCAACGACAAATAAGAGAGATATATCAACTTTTTGAAAAGCGAATGTGCGCGTGAAGAAAAGCCTAGACGAGAGTGAAGCGAGGCTCCCTGGCTGCACTCTGGGCGCAGATCGAATTAGAAAAAACAAATTGATGCTCTCCCAGCATTTGAAATAATTGACAAATTGATTGATTTCATCTTTTTATGCTTTTATAAAATTTTATTCGAAACTTTTTTTAACTAAAAGAATAAGAGAATGCATATTTATCTATAAAGAATTCAATCCTTTGAGAAAAAATAAAATTTCAAAATATTTTGTCTTCAATCAAAGAGATGCTTATTTCTCATAAATATATAATAAACTTTTAATCAAAATCAGCCAAAATGTACTAGTACTTTACTGATGTAGTTTTAAAGTTTTTTTCGATTTTCTCAAAATTCGCTCTAACGATTTTTTTTTTTAATTAATAAATCAATTATTTTTTAGATGCTCTTTAAAATGTATATTCTCATTTCGCCGTTGAAATCTTCTGAAGACCACTTTACTCTTGTTCTTCATAGGAAAGATAGGTGAAATGGTTGCCATGGTAACAGAATTTAAATCTTTTACTTTTTTAGAATAAAATTCATATAAATCAATTATTTAGATGCCCTTTTAAAAAGTACATCAGTAATATTTTGTGAAAATTGTTTGAAGTACTCAAATCATTTCATCTAAATTAAATTTTACACTTTGATATTTAACTAATCTACATTAATACAAGATCTAATTATCGCTTGTGTTCAAATAAATATGTGATGATGAAGAATTGAAAGATTTTACATCTAACTAAATATTTATAAACATTTATTTGGCAATATTCTCTGACTGCTTAATTAATTTTTTTTTTCTCGTTCAATTTTGATAATTCTTCCAAATGTCCAAAAAAAAAAAATAACTTAAAAGCTATTAAATTATTATTTTTAAAAAGAGAAAGAATATTTCTTAGAATCGAGGGGGGGGGAGGGGCGCCTGGCGACAATCAGAGCGGAGGGGAGGGGGGAGCCTGCAACTCGCCGCCCTCCCCTCCTTTGGTCAATTTAAGAGCCCGGAAATAATTAACATTGGAAATGAATAAAATATCTGATAAATCAAATGTCTATAACTCGGAAACGGCGCATCCAATTCGCATCGGATTTTTTGTAATGAGTTTAGAATTTCCTAGAGAATATTTACATGGAACTAAAATTGAATAATTAAGAATATATTTTTTCTTTAATCTAACCATCCGTTCAACCAATCAAATGATAGTAAAAAGGATTATGGTTCTATATTCTCTGAAATTTTCCCTTTTATCTGTATATAAAATTTTCAAACAGTTTTTTTTTTTATTTCTCTTTATTAGCAATCTCCCAATTTTTATTAAATAAACGAATATTATATAAATTTTAAATAAATATTTTAGGGGTTGTCCACATATTACGTAACGCGTTAGGAGAGGGAGAGGCATGGGCGTAACTAGGGGGGGGGTGCCGGGAGCATGGCCCCCCAGCCAAATTCTCTAGTTACGCCCATGACTAGGACAGTAGTCAGGGGAGGGGATTCGGATGACAAGAGGGATAATCCCCCCTCCTAAAGGAATAAATTGTATTTGTTAAAAATAAATTTCTCTGAGGATCAATCAAAAAAAAAAAAAAAAATTTAATAATTTAATTAGCTATATTATAATAATTTTTATTATTTTTAATTTGAGAGATTTAATTTATTGATTTTTCTTTTAATTAGCTTTAATTTTTCATATAACCCATTGCTTTTCTATGGGAAAATTCATTTTCAGGAATTTTTTGAGCTTCCCACATTTAGAAAATTTATCCTAAATTTTCCATAAGAGTTTCAAATTTCACAATTACAGTCAAACAGACGGACACTTTTAGAGTATATTATAAACCTTTCTCATAATTGGAAGCTTTATTTACGAAATTTTTTTTTTTTCTACTATTATTTAAAATAGTATTAAATGTTGTAAAAAGCAAATAAATAAATCCAAAGTACACTAATTACTTAATCAAATATTGTCAGTGTAAATAAAACATCAGCCACCTTGTCCATGTCCATTCTCCCCAATATTCACCCACACACACACACACACACACCCCTATTGCTCATATTATGTGCGTAAAATACACACCCGGTATCTATAGGCCTATATTTAATATCAGAGCTAACGAATTATTTTCGCTCTAACAACTTTTTGATGTCAGACATTCGAAACCCAGCAGCTATAATTTTTTTTTTTTATCTTTCTTTTCTCTTTGTTTAATTCTATTATACTTTTTAAAAGAATTCTGATGGGATTCATTTTCCGAATCAGATTTAGAGTAGAGGAGGTTACGAGGGCCTGGTTTGAAGTTGAAGTTGGGCCTTTCTGACTCGCAATTTGATGGGCAAGATGTGTGATGAGAATATTTCCCCTCTACAAAAAAAAAAAGAAAGAATCTCTATATCTACTTTCAAATGACATCAATAAAATGGCCATTTAGAAAAAAAAAAAAAAAAAAATATAAATTAACATTCTTTTAGAATCAAAGTGAAATCATAATTTTCAAACATAAGAACTTCAAAGAAACTTTGAGAATTTTAATGAATCAGTTGATGATTAGAAGTGATTATCTTCTATCTACGAATTTGAAATATGGGCACTATAAATAAATAGACACACGCACACTATTAAAAGTGGTCATTAAAAATTTAAGAAAGAGACATTAATTTCAATTTTTTTTTTCTATTCTAATGAAGTCCTGCTTTGTTTTTATTTAAAATATTGAGTAAAAAAAGGCCATTTAGGGGTTATTAATTTATTTGTATAGATTTTAAATATAATACAATAATATCGATGTCTACCAGGGGACGTTCCACAAAAGGTCTACTCATTTTAAAAGAAATAAAAGTCTTTCTTCTTCTTTCCTAGCCTTATTCACGCAGTGCGGGGTCGGCGAAATAGGTTTTTTTGCTGGCTAATATTTTCAGAATAGGTTGCATTTTAGTGATGAATTTTTATTAAAGTGAAACTTTTATTTTATCCCCTCAAATTTTTTCACTCTTCTATCAGCATGTCGAGTTACAAACCGTGACGTCAAAGGGTGTGATGCTACAAGACATGACGTCACAAGTCGTGACGACAAAAATAGGAAAGTTGAAATTTAATATATATGACGAATTATAAAAAAATAATTGTGAGATTTAATTTTTCGATTTTTAAATTGATAAAATTTAATTAAAAAAAAAAAATAATTTAGAATGATTCAAATCTTCAATTACTAAATAAATATTGTTCTCAGTTTTTAACATACGTCTATTGATTTCCCATTTTTCAATTATTAAATTAAGATTAAAAACGCGATTTTAACACCATTAATATTTTCTGAAAATTTTCAGTTAAACGTCTACGATCCGAAAAAAAAAGTTTCACTTGCATCGTGGTTTCATAAAAACACACAATGATTTTATTTTTTAGACGTTTCAAGATCAAAATTTTATTTTATTTGATAGAATATTTTATATACTAATTTATCCAATCGATATGAAGACCGAATGAATTAAAAAAACTAAAACACGCACTTGTTTTTGATGTCCCCTGAGTCTGTCTGTGTGTAACCATTTTTAGCATGAAAGAAATTGAGCTAACGGGTTGAAATTTTATATTTAAGTTAGGTACCCTCCCGGTCACTCAAAATAAGCTTTTGAACAAAATCGGCCAAAGAGTACTAGTACTTTACTGATGTGCTTTTTAAGTATTTTTTTGATTTTCTAAAAATTCGCTCCATCGATTTTGATTAAAATTCAAAAATCAATCTTAGGGAAGTGGATTTGCAGCCAGGAGAATAAAAAACTATTTTAATTTCTTTTGGTCGACGTTTCGGACGCCAATCGCCTCCTTCTTCGGGACCTGCAGTCAACAAACATTTATTTAAATTACAATTGCTTTACACAAAAAAATATATAAATAAAAAAAACATTATTTCTTCCCAAAGATTGTTAAAAAGCACACATGGATTTTTTTGTGGCATGTATAAAATATTTGAACAATATTGACAAAGGCATCTTTTTGTGTACGAGAAAAGCTCTCTGTGCGTTATTTAATGTTTTTTTTTATTTATTAAAAGAGAATGTTGTTTATTTTTTTTGTGTAAAGCAATTGTAATTTAAATAAATATTTGTTGACTGCAGGTCCCGAAGAAGGACGCGATTGGCGACCGAAAAAAGTTTTTAGTTTAACTTCTTTTCTCTTACCGAAGGGTGAGAGAAAGTTGTGTGCTGTACGCCAGTCACACCAGATTTTTTTGTTATAACTAATACATAAGCAAACATTAAACGGGATAAGGGAATTTATTTTTCTTTGATTTTTAGATTATAATACTTTCTCTATATATTTCATAAGTGAAAGTTAAAATAATGAAATTGGCCCAAAGACAAAAAAGAGTTTTGTTTTGTCGAGTATAGTATTTATTTGTGAATACACTTAATTATTTATTTTTTTTAACTGTCCGAAGATGAACGTAAAAGGTGTTCAATTATTATTTTCAATAAGAGAGAGTGAGAGAGAGGGGGAGAGGGGAGGGGGAGGCGCCTGGCGCGTTGGTCAGCGCGACAATCGGCGCGGAGGGAGGGGGATCCCTCCACCCCCCCCTCCCGCCTCTCCTTTGCACAAATTAAGAAGCCAAATTAAATTACATGGAGACAACAAAAAACTTAGATATTTCACTTGTCTATAACTCGGCAACCGCTGCGTCAATTTGAATCGGATTTTTTGCAATGGGTTTAGAAATTATTAGAGAATATTTAGATATGACTAAAAAAAAATTTTATTTTTTATCATATCTCATTTTCCAATCAACCAATCAAATTAGAGCAAAAAGGATCATCGATCTATAATCTCTGAATTTTTCCCTACCAGTATATAAAATTTCCAACCGTCTAGCTCCAATGGTTTCGTTAAATTAGAGCTCTAAAGGTTTTAGATATATTCTGGGCTAGCATACGCAAGAAATTGTTTGTCTATTCTAAAGAAAGTCAATAAAAAAAAAATAAAAAAAAATTTAATTATATAACAATTTTTATTATTTTTTATTTGAGAGATTAAATTATTTTTTTATTAAAATTAATTAGCTTTAATTTTTCATAAGAGAGAGAGAGAGAGACCACAATGTTTTCCAATGGAAGATTTATAAAAATAAAGCCCTTAAAATCGGGGGCTCTCTACCCCTAATTTGACATAATGATAGCCTAAAACCACCGCCGGAAAATTTTCTATCTATTAAAAACAAAAACTGCCCAGTACATTCTGAGTCTATACATTACAAACAGACAGACAAAATTTGTCTTTGATAAAATATAAAAAGTGATGAAATTTATTATTGATAGAGCTAACAAGAAGGCTTGTGCCCCCCTCCCAGAAAGCTCCTTGCCCCAAGAAAAATTGAGAAAATATGGGGCTTTCCAGACCCACCGGAGGATATCTGGTCCCTTGCCCCCAGCCAAACTCTCTAGTTACGCCCATGGAGATCTTTAAACAATTTTGAAAACAAAATGAGAACAGCATCAAAAAAATAATTGATTTTTTAATTTTAAGAGAAAGTAAAAATTAATATGTCAAAATAAATTTGGAAAATCGATTTTTAATCATTTTCAGAACGTTTTGAGATTAAAATTTTATTGTTTTTGCTTGAATATTTTATATACTAAGTTATTCAATCAATATCAAGGCCTAAATGTGTTTATTTAATTAAAAAACAATAAATTAGAAAATGAAAGAGGCAGTTAAAATTTGAAGATGTGAGAGACAATCAATAAACCCCCATTTTATGTGGGCGTAATTAAATAAAAAAATGTCTATAGCTTTATAATTGATTGAAAAGACCAGTTTTGCATTTTTCCACAAATCCAACGACAAATAAGAGAGATATATCAACTTTTTGAAAAGCGAATGTGCGCGTGAAGAAAAGCCTAGACGAGAGTGAAGCGAGGCTCCTTGGCTGCACTCTGGGCGCCGATCGAATTAGAAAAACAAATTGATGCTCTCCCATCATTTGAAATAATTGACAAATTGATTGATTTCATCTTTTTATGCTTTTATAAAATTTTATTCGAAACTTTTTTTAACTATAAGAATAAAAGAATGGATATTTATCTATAAAGAATTCAATCCTTTGAGAAAAAATAAAATTTCTAAATATTTTGTCTTCAATCAAAGAGATGCTTATTTCTCATAAATATATTAAATAATAAAATCCATCCCTTTAGACCTTTAGTTCAGTGCTTGTTAAACTTTTTGAGTCGCGCCCCCCCCCCCCGTTGGGACCAAATAAATATCTCATGGCCCCCTCCCCCTATTTTTTTTTTTTTTTTTTACATTCTCTTGCCTATGTGTGTTCAATTTTAAGCATGAAAGAATTGAGCTAGGAGGGTGAAATTTTATATTCAAATTAGACACCCCTCTGAGGTGTGGAAATAAGCTTTTAATCAAAATCAGTAATCTCGACATCGAATTTTTGACATGAACCCATTACTTTCTCTATATATTTCATATATAGGGAAAGAGAAAGTAAAAAAAGAACAAATAATTATAATCCACATTTGAAAGTTAATCTCGAATCGTTATTTTTTTCCCTAAATAAAATTAGTCTTTATTAATACAAACTCTTCTATTTTTGTAATTAAAACCGAGATAAGATTTTTCAGATAATAATTGGGAATAAATACCATTACACAGGCAACAGAGATTAGGGCGATCTGAAGACTGAAATATATTACCCTAATTCTATTCAAGCCCCCGGGTCTGGCGTAGTAGGTAGCGTGCCTACCTCCTATACCAAACGTCGCGGGTTCGGACCCAGGCAGTCCGATGATTTTATTTAAGCCATTTGGATACCAGATGGCTTAAATAGAAATGCCTGAACCCCAAATTGATATATTAATTACAACAGTTATCGTCAACGTCTTATATGGCCTAAGTTGCCGAGAAGACTGTGTGAATGTGTGTGTGAGTGTGAATGAGAAAAAAGTGTGAATGTTTAAAAAAAAAAAAAAATTCTATTCAAAGAATAAGACTTGAATGACTTGATGTTTTATGCCTGTGGAAATGTACTCAGAATTCGCAGGGTCTTTGCAGCCAGGGGATTAAATAAAAAAATATTTTATTTTATTTCTATTTGTCGACGTTTCGGTCGCCAATCACGACCTTCATCAGGGCCTATGATGATAACATTTATTAAAAAATTGATATTAAACTACAATAAGAATACAAATTCGAGAAATATCAGATGTACTTATAAATATTATCAATTATACACGATCTTAGGTATTTTAATATTCATTGCAATTAAATACAATTTCTTTTTTTTTTTGATATGTACAAAAATATTATCATTTACTTGCTGCTCGGAGATCTCTTATTCAAATGATACACTGAACTCGCATTTATTATTGTTTTTTTTGGAAATCTTAAAATAAATTAATCCCATTTTATTTATAAATATACACATTGAATTTAATTTTAGATTTAATTAATATAAAAAATTTCTCAAATTCAATGTGTAAATAAAATAAATAAAATGGGATTAATTTATTTTAAGATTTCAAAAAAAAAAAAATAAATAAAAATAATAAATGCGAGTTCAGTGTATCATTTGAATAAGAGATCTCCGAGCAACAAGTAAATGATAATATTTTTTGTACATATCAAAAAAAAAAAAAAAAAAAAGAAATTGTATTTAATTGCAATGAATATTAAAATACATAAGATCGTGTATAATTGACAATATTTGTAAATACATCTGATATTTCTCGAATTTGTATTCTTATTGTAGTTTAATATCAATTTTTTAAATAAATGTTATCATCATAGGCTCTGATGAAGGTCGTGATTGGCGACCGAAACGTCGACAAATAGAAATTAAATAAAATATTTTTTTATTTAATCTCCTGGCTGCAAAGTCTTTGAATAACTTTTCTCTAATTTAAATTTTTTAAAATAAACATTCAGGGAAAAGTCTGTATCAGAACAATATATTATTAAATTTCAACTTTCCTATTTTCGTCATTTCTAATCTATATAACCCCCTCGCTATCCGTCTTGACTTTTAGGCCCTTCGATGTCATTTTACATACTACACATATTAATTAGAGCAAATCAACCGATGTTTACAAAGGCATGAAATTTCTAAACATAAAACGTGGACTAGTAAAATTTTTATCTAACAATAAGTTTATGCTTGCATTCATAAAGTGTTATAAGTATCAATTAACTCTCTTTTATCTAATAAATAGCGATTCATTATTAACTGTTGATGAAACATAAAATTTTAAGCATGCAGTTTGTTTATAGCTATTCTAATTTAATTTTTTTGTGAAGTTCATTTCACTTCTTTTTTATTATTTATGTAATATTTAAAAGGTATTAATAGAAAAAAAAAAGATCGAGGTTCGGATGGTACCAGCCCGTTAGGTTGGAGATCGTGGGTTACATTCCCAAAATAAAATAAATTAATTTTTTTTTCTTATAATTTTATGGAATTATCTCCAAGAGGTGGTGACAAAAATGGGCAAGAGTTTTCTGAAGGATAATATTTTTAGAATAGGTTGCATTTTAGTGATGGAAAGATACTCTCGAGTCTGCACTTCCAGTACCGGGGCGTTTAGCGCGAATAAGCCGGTAAAGTTGCGGGAAGATGGTTTTTCGCAAATATCTAAAAAACTATGCGGTTTTCTGCAAAAATTCATCTATACAAAAATAATCGATATTAAATTACAAACAAAAATGGTCTAGTACATAATCACGCTAAAGTGAACGGTTCGGGAGATATAGAGGGGTAAAACTTGATGGTTGTCATGGTAACAAGATATAAATATTTCTCTATCTCCAAGTCTCCTTTCATAAGAACTAAGTTATAAATTTTAACCTCATTGATGGGGTTATAGATTATAAATGAAAAAAATCGTAAAGGTGAAATTTAATATATATGATTAATTATAAAATAATAATTGTGAGATTTAATTATTAACTTTAATTATCTTTATCTAACTTAATATTATATTTTATCAAAGACAAATTTTGTCTGTCTGTTTGTAATGTATAGACTCCGAATGTACTGGGCGTACAAAATTTGTCTTTGATAAAATAGAAAAAGTGATAAAATATTTTATAGAGACAATTAAAGTTAATAATTGAATAATTAAATCTCACAATAGATAGGCTAGAAAATTTTCCGGCGGTGGTTTTAGGCTGACCGCACACGGTCGATTTTAAATCGACTAAACTATTTAGTTGAGTTGGCCTAAAATCGTGATACATAATCAATTTTTACCCAATTAAACATGCGCACACGGCATCGATATCGACTCAACTTTTTAATTCCATTATTGTTGCAATATTGTATTATATTTGGACATTCAACGGTAAAGATGTTAAAAAAGAAGGCATTATTAATTTCCTTATTATATATCAAAAAAAGAAAATCGAAAAAAAATCCAAAACGGTGGTACTGGGTCCATCCAATATATGGACCCTGTTATGCAATGGTGTTTCAAAAACCAAAAAATTCAAAATTGGGTTATAAGGGAAAAATATTTTTTAACCTTTTATTTTTTATATTTTTTTTTTATAAAATATAAAAAAAAATTTTTATTTTTTTTTTTTTTAACATTTAAAAAAAAAAATATTAAATATCCAAATATAAAAAAAAAACTTTTTGTTGTTTTTTTTCAAAAACTTGGGTTTTTTTTTTTCCCCCCCCATCGAACAATATATTGATAGACTAAGAAAAGGAGCTTTCCACAGGCTCCATAAAAAATCTTTACAACATCCCGAAAAGTTTTTTTTAGCTATTATAGAATGAGTGTAAATAGTAATCTAATATTATTCCTGAATTTATACTCTATTTTATTTATGATTTTTAAATTGAAATTTTGCAATTTATAATTTTTAATTGGCCAACTAAACTGTCGATCGTGTGCGCACTTCAATATGCAGCAATGACATTATAAGAGTTGAATGATAGTTGCTCGATTTTTTAATCAAAAGGACAGATCGAACGCATTTAATTAAAAAAATCGTGTTGAGCCGCAGTTGTGTCGTGTGCGCACCTTCATTGAACTTAATGCATATATGTCCATCGACTAAACTATCGCTCGACTAAAAATCGACCGTGTGCGGTCAGCCTTAATGTCAAATTAGGGGTAGGTAAATCTTCCATTGGAAAACATTGATGGTCTCTCTCTCCTTATGAAAAATTAAAGCTAATTAATTTTAATAAAGAAATATTAATAATTTAATCTCTCAAATAAAAAATAATAAAAATTGTTATATAATAAAATTTTTTATTTTTTTTTTGATTGACATTCTTTAGAATAGGCAAACAATTTCTTGCGTATGCTAGCCCGGAATATCCAAAACCTTTAGAGCTCTAATTTAACGAAACCGTTGGAGCTAGATGGTTGGAAATTTTATATACTGGTAGGGAAAAATTCAGAGATTATAGATCGATGATCCTTTTTGCTCTCATTTGATTGGTTGATTGTAAAATGAGATATGATAAAAAATAAATTTTTTTTTTAGTCATATCTAAATATTCTCTAATAAATTCTAAACCCATTGCAAAAAATCCGATGCAAATTGATGCAGCGGTTGCCGAGTTATAGACAAGTGAATTATCAGAGTTTTTTGTTGTTGTTTTTCTCCAATGTAAATTATTTCGGCTTCTTAATATGTGCAAAGGAGAGGCGGGAAGGGGGGGGGGTGGAGGGATCCCCCCCCTCCGCGCCGATTGTCGCGCTGACCAACGCGCCAGGCGCCTCCCCCTCCCCTCCCCTCTCTCTCTCTCTCTCTCTCTTATTGAAAATAATAATTGAACACCTTTTACGTTCATCTTCGGGCAGTTTAAACTTTTTTTTTTTTTTTTTGCCTTTGGGTTAATTTCAGAATTTTTACTTTCTCTTACCCTATAGTCTATATGAAATATATTGAGAAAGTATTATGATGTAAATCAAGGAAAAATAAATATCCTTATCCCGTTGAATGTTTGCTTGTGTATTAGTTATAACAAAAATAATCTGGTGTGACTGGCGTACAGCAGACAACTTACTCTTACCCTTCGTTAAGATAAAATAAGTTAAAGTAAAAAGTTTCAAAGGGAAACCCCCTTTTGAATTTAAATTAACATACAAATGGGTTTTAACATTGGCTCAATAGAAGGAAGAGCCGGGAAATGAATTTGAAAAACCTGAAATCTTTCCTATGAAATACAAGAGTAAAGTGTGCTTCAAATGATTTCAAGAGCAAAATCGAGAATGTACCTTTTAAAGAGCATCTAAAAAATAATTGATTTTTGAATTTTAATCAAAATCGTTGAAAAGAATTTTGAGAAAATCGAAAAAAACTGAAAAAGTACATCAGTAAAGTACTAGTACCTCTTTTGGATGATTTTGATTAAAAGCTTATTGCCTCGCCTCAGGGGGGGTGTCTAACTTAAATATAAAATTTCACCCTCCTAGCTCAATTCTTTCATGCTTAAAATTGAACACACATAGGCAAGAGAATGTAAAAAAAAAAAAATAAAAAATAGGGGGGGGCCGTGAGATATTTATTTGGTCCCAACGGGGGGGGGGGCCGCGACTCAAAAAGTTTAACAAGCACTGAACTAAAGGTGTAAAGGGATGCATTTTATTATTTAATATATTTATGAGAAATAAGCATCTCTTTGATTGAAGACAAAATATTTAGAAATTTTATTTTTTCTCAAAGGATTGAATTTTTTATAGATAAATATGCATTCTCTTATTCTTATAGTTAAAAAAAGTTTCGAATAAAATTTTATAAAAGCCTAAAAAGATGAAATCACAATGGATTATTTCAAATGATGGGAGATCATCGATTTGTTTTTTCTAATTCGATCTGCGCCCAGAGTGCAGCCAGGGAGCCTCGCTTCACTCTCGTCTAGGCTTTTCTTCACGCGCACATTCGCTTTTCAAAAAGTTGATATATCTCTCTTATTTGTCGTTGGATTTGTGGAAAAATGCAAAACTGGTCTTTTCAATCAATTATAAAGCTATAGACATTCTTTTATTTAACTACGACCACATAAAATGGGGGTTTATTTATTGTCTCTCACATCTTCAAATTTTAACTGCCTCTTTCATTTTCTAATTTTCCTAATTTATTGTTTTTTTAATGCAATAAACAAATTTAGGTCTTAATATTGATTGGACAAATTAGTATATAAAATTTTCTATCAAATAGAATAAAATTTTGATCTTGAAACGTCTAAAAAATAATAAAAATTCAATTTTCTGACAGAGTGAGTCTTTCGAATGAAATTAATAAAAAAAAAAAATAATAATAAAAAACTATTCTCGATAGAGAAATAGTGAATAGAGCATTTGAATCACCATAAAATGTTTAATCAATATCATTAATGCTATTTATTAGTTTGATCTATTTTAATAAAATACAGTCACTTGTGTATTTTGACAGTTTCCCATTAAAACACTAACATGATATAAATTTAGGGTTGTTCGATTATTATCTAATAGACATCTCAGATGCTTTTTACATTTGTTAATATAATAATAATAATAATAATAATAATAATAATCGTCTTTATTAAAAATAGACATTTACATGCACATAAGTTAAATGCGTTTTTTTTTTTTTTTGCAAAATTTTTTAAAAAATTTTAGACAAATCCATGGTCATCTTGTCCGTCGGGGAGTTGCACAAATACAAAAAATTTAAGATCATTAGTGAAATAAAAATTACACTTAATATATAGGCCACCTAAAATCACCTAAATTAGAAAACTCATCTACCGAGATTTTTTTGTTTTTAATTTATTGGTGCTTTTAGATTGAGAAAATTTTTTTATATATTCTTGTCCATTGCAATCAAGCCAAATTATAGAATTATGTATTTCATTTCATGTACTTCCAGAATTGTTTTAGGTAGGGCCTACCTGTAATTTTTTGTATTTTTTACTTTTTAATAATTTTTTATACATAGGTATTTAAAATTAAATAAAACTTTTTTCCCCATAAAAATTTTACAATTATATTTTTTAAAATAAAAAAAAAAATTATAATAATTAAAATAGTATTTTTTTACAAATTTCTGTACATATTTAAAATTAATTAAAACTTTTTTTCCTAAATGCGTTTTATTGGACGAAAACCTTAAAAAAAAAAAAACCTATTTTGGGTGTTACAAAAACCTAAAAACGAGTCGAATCGAACCTAAAAATCCGGTCCCTAGTGATAATATTAAGCCTCTTTAATTTTATTTTTTGAATTTCTTTCTATTTGTATGAATTAATCGAAAACTATTCGAAATAACGAAACTTCATCTGTTAATTCTTAATCTACTTGAAATTTTAATCTAAAATCATGTATCATATGCTTTTTATTGAGATTAATTGAAATTATATAATAAATAATAAAAAAGGGAACTTTTTTTTATTATTTCTTTTGTTCTATTTTTACTTTTTATCACTTGGCGACAATAGAGGCGAGAGAGGAGGGAGGTGGAAGGGAGGGGAGGGGGTTCCCTCCCTCCCTCCCTCTCTTCTGATCAACATCACAGGGGGCAACACTGATTCCGCGGCATGGGATTTATTAAATAATTTTGATCCGCTGAATACGAAATTAATATTTTTGTTGAATTCACTCTACTTTTTGAGATAAATAAAGGCAATCCAATATATAGGACAGAATATAAAGGAGGTTTTTTCAAACGTTTATTTTAAAATAAGTTCTCTAAATGATACAAAGAATAATAAAATTAATTAAAACATTAGAGTTAAGAAGAACGTTTCTTTTGGTGTCTTTGCTCTGGTTTATCATGAGAACCAGAGTCAATTCAAACAAATTAATTTATAGCCTGAGTACTTCGTTATCATAGATATCTAAATTTACTTCATAAGCTTATGAGTAGGAAAAAAAAAATTTTGTCCCCGTGTAATTAAACTCGTAATAGCAAAGTGTTAAGATGAGATAATTTTTTTTTTTATCAATTAATAAAAAAAGAAATGTTCTATTTCTCATAGTCTTATTTTTATATTAAATAAATGAGAAAAAAAAAACAACACCGTTACATTTATTATTTTATAGAGTTTATAAATAAACAAGCCACTCTGAGAAAATAATAATAATATTTATTTAATCATTTTTGTTGTATAAAGTAATAAAATATAGTAAAGTTAAAAATTGAATAATTAAATCTCCCAATTATTATTCTATAAATAATCATATATATTAAATTTCAAATTTCCATTTCTCATTTATATGGATAGAGTAGATTATCTTTTGGAAAATACTAGTGAGATTTAATTATTGGATTATTAGCTTTAATTATTATTATTTTTTTATAACCCTTTTCGGCTACAGAGAGGCCATTTAGGGATTATATTTTTATTTGTATAATTTTTAATTACAAGTACTGATGGCTACCGGGGGGCGTTCCACACGCTGATTGCACTAGGGATGTGGTATCGAGAAAAAAGTATCGATACTTGTACTTGGTATCGTGTCTGAAGGAAAGTATCGAAAGAACAGTATCGATACCAGTTGGTAACGAGTATTTTTTAAAGTATGAGTATTTTTCTTTTTTTTTAAGATTTTTCGGCATCTTAGGCTCCTAACGTCGTTCAAAAGGCCCAACGGAAGATCACTGCGGTATACTGGTATGCCATTTTCCCCAAAGTAATGAGCACCAGGAGTACGGGGTTTTTTCAACCAAAATACGGATTTCGCCAAAATAAAAGTCTGTCCATTTTCACTGGTAGACAAAAATGAACTTTTTTTTTCTTTCACAAGAATAAAGATAAAGGAATGAGATTCTAGAAGTATTTTTTATGCTGAATTCAAATCATTTCATTCATTTCAATTTTGCACCATCTGGCACAGTTTTAGAGATATAGAGAAAAATAAATTTTAATAGAAAATATGCTCTAAAATGGCTCCTATTTTGATTTTTCAAGATTTTTTTTTTACGACACCCCTTAAAATATGGCAGCTAGTTTTAATAGAAATTTTAAGTTTCAGCCCAATCGAAGGTCATTTAGACGTTCCTTAAACGGCTTAAAATTTAGAATTTTTTAAGTTTAAAAAAAAAAATCTCTAAAATTCTGCCTGAATTAATTATAAAAAAATGTACTAGATTCACTAATCAGAATACTGATGGCTACCGGAGGGCGTTCCACATGCTGATTGCTCGGGGTCACCAATCCCGAACTTTCGCCTCGCTCGGCATCACTTAACCGCAACGATTGGTTGCTCTTCTCCGTTGCCTTTAATTATCGCGATCTATATTTAATATTATTACTTTTGCTATTTTATCAAAGACAAATTCTGTCTGTAGTTTATAGACTGCAAAACTACTGTGCAGATTTTTCATGGAATTTTGATTGAATAAAGACAGACAGACAGACGGACACTCCGCCAGGTATTTTCAGATTTAATCTCAACCCGAATGAAAATAATTCAAGTATTAAGGTGTCGTATGTATGACACCTGTGCTACCGTCGAACGCCACCCTCTCCCTCCCACCCTGCCTAGTTCCCCATCCAGCCGTCCGACAGCAGCGCTGGCAGCGGCGGCCGAAGCTCGCCACCACCGGCAAGCAGCCAGTCAGTCGTCCGCGCCGCGCCGTAAGAGAAACGCAAAAACACGCGCGCGCTCTCTCTCTCTCTTACTCGCTATTATTACAACTCTTATAACAAGTGATTGTCAATCCCCTGCCGACCGCCAATACGAACAGTGAATTAATTAAAAAAAACACCCAAGTTTTTTATTTTTTGAAGTGCTAAGTGTCTTTTTTTTTTTATTTGATTGTCTCCAACCGGCGCTACTGGAGGAGGTTTTTTTTGCCTTCATGTAAGTTTAATACTCAATTATTCCTTGTTTTTTATTTTTCACACAACGCTCGGTAAAGTTTTAATTACCCATAAAAAAAAATAGAGTTGTGATTGAGCAAAATTGAAGCTTCGTTTATTAGCATTTGTATAAAAAGGGAAAGAAGTCTTTTAAAACAATATATAACGTTTCGGTTTTGGTTAAAATATCTTCTGAATGCAATACCTATACCGCTCCGAGGATGGCTTTAACCAAGGCCGAAACGTTATATATTTTTTTTTAAAGAAAATATCGTAGCAGCATTTTCTTTTTTTTTTATTCCTGTTTGTAGTAACATTTCGATAACGCATTCAAATTACTTGTTTTGTTCAATTCACTTTGAATTTTAATAATAAAAGTTTCAGAAAAAATTTTCATTTATTATCAAATGTTTTGAAGATTTTATTTTTTTTTTAGTTCTAGTTTAGTTTTTCCGGAATTTAGACTTTAAATTATTTAAATACCATATATGTGGGAGTCAAGACACATTTGGTATTTAAATAAATATAAAAGATATTAGGACAATTTGAACAGGATTTCAAGGTATTTTTTCTTATCAATATAAATTGAAAGTTAAAAGGAAGATGTAGGCAGCCAGCATGTAATAAAAAATTCTCAAATGGGGTAGCTCAAAAAAATGCAGAATTTTTCCCATAAAAAAGCATTGGGTTCTAGCTCGATTAATTAATTTTAATAATTAAATCTCTCAAATAGAAAATAATAAAAATTATTATATAATTAAAATTTTTATTTATTTATTTTTTTGATTATAGAAAAAAAAATGTATTTTTATTTACGGTAGTAGGCTGCCAGCATGGAATTAAACATTTTATTTAAATTTCATCGACGTTTCGGTAAAGCATCCTCAGGACGATAAATTGTTAATCTTTCCTAAAATGGATACGTAGCGGTTCATAGAAAAATATATTATAAATTTGCATATACCATTAGATGACTAAGATATAGATTGATAAGAGAATTTTAGCAAGTGCCTGGGCTATATTTATTTATTAAAAAGGCCATAAATATCAGCATTGGCCAAGATTGAATTGATAGATGTGCACCTAAAATTAGCGTTTGAGGACTACTATACAAATTTATATAATAATTTTGTATGAACCGCTATTATCATAGAATAATACCTTAACGTCCTGAGGATGTGTTTTCGAAACGTCGACGAAACTTAAATAAGATTTTTTATTCCATGCTGGCTGCCTACGATCTTCCTGCTTCTGTTAAAAAAATTGTATTCCGATGATCATTGAAGAAAAAAAAAATAATTTTAATTAGCCTATATAAGAATTTTTATTATATTCTATTAGAGAGATTTAATTATTAAAATTAATTAGTTGAGTTAGAACCCAATGCTTTTCTATGGGAAAATTCTGTATTTTTTGAGCCACCCCATTTGAGAATTTGATACAGAAAACATTTCGGTTTTTCTTCTAACTGAAAACCATCATCAGAGAATTTTTTAAGTGATTGATTTTGACCAAGTTGTTTCTTTCTTCAATAATATTAGTGGTTTTATTTATAAAAATAGAAAGATATAAAAATAAACTCAAACTAACTAATGTTTTTAATTTCATTGGTCCTTTAACTTCCAATTTTATATGGACAAGAAAAATTCCTTGAATTTAATTATTATTTTTTTCTATAAACAACGGCTGTGAGAAATTATTTTATAAGTTCCTTTAAAGACAGTTAAAAAAAAAATTATTTTTTCTTCATTGGTTACTTCTAATCTCTTTTTTATTGTTTATCTATTTATAGAAATCGAACTCATTTCATTCAATTGATTTTTAAATATTAATAATAAAAATAAACACTTGTTAATGCAAATTCTCCATGAAATTAAATACACATTTTTTTTATATCTCTCATTCATATAATTTAGCTGAGCTTAAAGTCCGATTTTAAACTTATAGTAGAAAGCTCTCTCTCCCCTTAGTGAAGTCTTTTCAAAATCTAAATAGAGTCTTTCTAATCCGGCCTAAACGGGATTGGCCCTTCTGAAAATACCGGATTACCCGAAACATTTAATATAATCCAAAATTTAATATTTTATTTTATTTTTTCTTATTTCATTTATATAATTCGCTAATGTCCGTCTGTCTGTCTGTCACGATCTGTTTGACCAACTTCCGGTTGGAATTTTGAAACGAAATTTTATATATTAAAGAGGACCTTCTATGGCATCACAGGAAAATTATTTTTCATCCCGAAATTCCTATAACTTTTTGAGTTATTAATTCCTAAAATTACGATTTCTCCCATTCAGGGAAAATAGAGAAATATTTATGTATTCTTTGCATTTATGTATTCTATGAATGTATACAAATCCTCAGCAGCACTGGATTGGAATAATAATAATAATTTTCTTTTCATAATTAAGAATTGGCGAGGGGATCCAGGGGACGTAGCCCCTGGCTAGAGTGGGCGGCGAATGTGTAGATGTACGAGATCACAGTAACGGCCACAAAATCGATGTGTCAGAGGACTAACGACTATTTTCTACGTACTTGCTGCTCAAATAAGCAGAAATCAAAAATTTGAAAACCAGAAAGACATTTTTTTTTGAAAATTTGTTACATAGTGATATTAATGTATTTAATGTACATATACGTATAAATTTTATATTATGGCTATGTGATAAATATAGTATTATAATACTTGAAAAAAAATCTATAATGAAACTTTGTTTTCTTAAATTTTCAAAACGCCGGATTATAAAAGTTCGGACTAGTCTTTACATAAGGAATTTATATTTTTAGCCAATTTGAAACTTGATTGAACGTCATTTTTCAAATATTTTTTATTTCTTGAAGTCATAAAGTAGTGATAAGAATTTAAGTGCAAAATGAAACACTTTTGTTGTCTTATCCTAGGGAAGGATTTGGAAACACCTACCCATGACTCTCAGGGCAATAGCTTTTTGTCTCGCCTCAGGACTTAAATATAAAATTTCAATCTCGTAGCTCAATTCCTTCTCACTTTAAATGTAACACACAGCCAAACAGACCATTTTGCGAGACCCACTTTTTTGAACTCAAAATATGTATATCCATCAAAATCTCTACATAAAATTTTTGACATGAATCTAATACATTTTCTCACTATATACATATATAATTCATATATAGAGGAAGGGTGTCCGGTAAAGAATGGATAACCTTGAAATTCTTATAGTATAACTTATGGCCGTTCAGAAAAAAAATTGAAACAAAATATATCATAAGTAGTACCTAAGATATGATTTTTTTAAAGAAAGGTCTAATTTTTTTACCTTGTTTTACTTTTATGAACACTACGATCAGAAATGAATGGATTCCATCGGTTTGTTGTTATTTTATTATTATACACGAACTATGCTAATAGATAAACAGTGAATAGTATGACTAGCTATTGCACTTTTTTATTAAAAAATTAGCAAATTCCAATAAAATAGCCAGGTGGTCGTTTTAACACTGATTCAAAGTTGCTAATTTTTTAATAAAAAGTGCAATAGCTAGTCATACTATTCACTGTTTATCTATTAGCATAGTTCGTGTATAATAATAAAATAACAACAAACCGATGGAATCCATTCATTTCTGATCGTAGTGTTCATAAAAGTAAAACAAGGTAAAAAAATTAGACCTTTCTTTTAAAAAAATCATATCTTAGGTACTACTTATGATATATTTTGTTTCAATTTTTTTTCTGAACGGCCATAAGTTATACTATAAGACATTTCAAGGTTATCCATTCTTTACCGGACACCCTGTATAGAGGAAAGAGAAAGTAAAATACACCAATTATTAATTAACGTATGAAATGACGTTTCGGTTAATATTTTGCACGCATTTCGGATTCAAAAATAAATGTGTTTTATAATATTTTTTTTTTTTTTTTGATCAATGATAAACATGTTTCGCTTATTATTAGCAAATAAATTGTATATTTTCTGTCACATAAAAACAAAAACGTATGTTACTAAATGAATGTCAATGCTTTTAATACAATTTAAAATAAAATATATATATTTTTTTATATATATACACACACACACGGAATGAACTAATCTTGTTAGGTTAGATATTTATTTTCGTCGGTGTGTAAAAAAAATGTTTTTGAATCGAAATCGAGTTAGCGGAGGCTACAAAAAATAAAAAAAAATAAAAAGTAAGATTAACTTTTCACGCGATCACGGCAAGAGAGAGAGAGAGATTCCCACTAAAGCCTGGAGGATAGGGAAGGGACTTAGGGCAACGGACGTTACCTAAATATGCCTGTAATTTATTTAACGGATTATAAAAGGATACGCTTAAATTTTCATAATTCCAAAATATAAGAGAAAATTCCGTAATAGCGAAATTTATTCTAAAAGATAAGATTGCAATTTTACTATCTTTTTATTGGATTCATGTCAAAAATTTGATGATTAGATTCTCTAAGTCCAAAAAAATGGGTCCCGCAAAATTTGTGTTCAATTTAAAGCATGAAGGAATTGAGCTACGAAATTGAAATTTTATATTTACAGTTAGGCACTTTTCTGGGACATGACACAAAGATTTTAAACAAAATCGGCTAACGAGTACTAGTACTTTACTGATGTACTTTTTCAGCTTTTTTTGATTTTCTCGAAATTTGCTATAAGGATTTTGTTTAAAATACAAAAATCAATTATTTTTTACATGTTCTTTAAAATGTATATTCTCATTTTGCCCTTGAAATTTTTTGAAGCACACTTTACTCTTGTACTTCATAAGAGGCATTTCTATGTTTACAAATGTATTATCGGAAACTAAATATATACTGACACCAAAAATCTGGTGTGACAAGCACGTAACTTGTCACACCAGATTTTTTATCACTTTGTTTAAAGGGGATTATTTATTTTTAAAGGCCTTTTTATGTTTAATTTAAGTACATACGCTGTTTATATACAGTATATTTCTTATTTTACCAATAATTGTTTCGGTCGTAATTATTTGCACAATATCAATTAACGTATGGTCCATTCACTGTATCCATTATATTTGATTGAAAGCGTTTTAATTAATAATTTGCATTCGAAACTATTAATACGAAGGGGTACACGTAGAACAAGAAGGTGCATAAAATCTCCCCTACCCTGCATTTATCCCCCCCCCCCTCCCTGAGAACATTTGCGTGACTGCAATGCATAATTTTATTCTCCCTTCAAAACAATCAGAGAGCCTTCTTCCATACACCCACATATTCCCATTCTTTAGTCAAAATATAAATTATTTCTTTGTTTTTCTATAAGGAGAACAATACAAGTGGTATCAATAAATGAAATTAGGTATTGCGATATTTTATGAATAATCCGGTGGTGTGTTTAGATAATCACACTTCCTCTTGGCAATCAACTTATCTAGCTTTTAATATAGGCCTACCCAGTTTGTGAAATCAAATTCATAAAAAATATGAATCAAAATTTAAGTAGCTTAAAAAAGTATGACATTCTTAAGTAGTCGAGATGGTAAGGGCGTCGTACAAATTCATATATGAAGGGAATAAGCCAAAAGCTCGAGTTCAAACCTCTCGAAGGACGACTTTTTCTAGTGTATGAAATTTGTCATTTATCCGTTTTTGTAGTTTATGAATATTCCTTGAAAATTTTTAACAGTGTAGAAGTAGAAGTTTTGCTTCTTCTTAGGGAAAAGTGGTGCATATCCTGTTCTGTATTATGAATAAATAAATAACATCGAATTATATTATTTCCTTCTGGATATGTTTCTTATTAATTCTTTTTAAATTTTTCAACGTTTCGATCTTCTTCAGTTCAGCTGTTTAAAATTTTATACATAATCAAAGGTGAAGATATTAAGTGCTTAATAGATTCTGATGCGATGATCGCACAACTTTGTGTTCTGTGCTTGCCACACCGTAGTTTTTGTGTCGACTTATATTTCGTTGAGAAAATTATTAAAAAAGTACATCAGCAAAGTTCTAGTACTCTTTGGCCGATTTTATGCGAATGTCGTTAATATTTATTTATACTCTATAATTCGCTAATGTCCTTCTGTCTGTCTGTCACGCTCTATTTGGGCAATTTCCCTTAATTTTGAAACCAAATTTTATATGCTTAAAGAGGACTTTCTAGGGATTACAGGAAAATTATTTTCCTCCCGAAATTCTTATTGAGCTATTAATTGCAGAAGTTACGATTTCTCCCATAGGAAATGTATGAAAAAAAAACACATTTATGTATTTTATGAATGTAAACAAATCCTTAAGCCGGCACTGGATTGGAATAATAATAATTTTTTTTCTCAAAATCAAGAAAAGGCGAGAGTCCGCCGCAGGCGGGCCCGAACCAGCTGAGGCGAGATCCAGGGGGCCGAAGGCTAGAATAATATACAAATTTTAAGGTCACGGTTGTTTCAAAAGTTGTTAAATTTTTTATAGGCAACCTGCAACGTGAACATATTCAAAACAGTAATAAAATCGATAACTATTAGTATCTATAAATATGCAAACTTTAATTAATACATTAATAGTAAATTTCATTTCAATTCCCTTAATTCAATATTCGTTCCATTATAATTTAATAATTCTTTAATTAAAATTTCTTTTCACATTAATAAATAAAATAAATAAATAAATACGAAATAAATGAATGTTTATTTGAAAGATTAAAAAGTTGATGAATGAATGAGTGTTGGAAATTTAAATAAAGAACAGGCCTCGATATAAAGTGAGATAGAGGGCTTTTTTAGTGTTAATAATTATCCCTTTTAGGCCTATTATTGATTAAGGGAATCGAGCTCTATTTTTACTTTCTCTTACCTATATATATATATAATATTTGAATTAATGTCAAAAACCTTGGTAATACACGTTTTGAGTTCACAAAAGTGGGTCCCACAAAATGGTCTAATTTATCTTCAATTAAAGGTAGATCTTTTTTTCCCTACAAAATGTCGGTCTTATCTTTCTCTTACCTATAAATATAGATAAATAAATTGATGTTTTATGGCTGTGGAGATTTACTCAGGTTTCACAAGGACTTTGCAGCCAGGAGATTAAATAAAAAATCTTTTATTTAATTTTTATTTGCCGACGTTTCGGTCGCCAATCACGACCTTCATCAGAGCAAATATTGTCAATTATACACAAAATTAAATAAAAGATTTTTTATTTAAACTCCTGCGAATCCTGAGTATATAGATAAAATATTTGAATTAATGTCAAAAATCTTGGAAATACACGTTTTGAGTCCAAAAAAGTGGGTCCCACAAAATGGTCTAATTTGTCTTCAATTAAAGGTAGATCTTTTTCCCTACAAGCATGGGCGTAACTAGGGGGGTGCCGTGGTGGGCCTGGCCCCCCTCTAGAAGTCTCGTGGCTCCCTACCCCAAGAAAAATTGAGAAAATATGGGGCTTTTCAGGCTCCCCGGAGGAAAGCTGGTCCCATCCCCCCCAGCCAAATTCTCTAGCTACGCCCATGCCTACAAGATGTCGGTCTTATCTCAATTTCGATCATAATGGCGCTTGGTTCCTTTATGCATAACATCGACATTATCCGCCAGTGAGAAATGTAAAATAAAGGCCTTTTTCTTTTATGCTTAAAGAGGACCTAGGAATTACAGGAAAATTATTTTCATCCCGAAATTCCTATAACTTTTTGAGTTATTAATTCTTAAAGTTACGATTTCTCCTATATGAAATATAGGAGGAAACATTTATGTATTCTATGAATGTAAACAAATCCTCAAACAGGCACTGGATTGGAATAATTTTCTTCTCATGGCGAGGGGTCCGCCGTAGGCGGGCGGCGCGGCTAGTTATATTTAATGATTGATTTGCGATCCATCGTTTTAAACAACTCTCTGTCTCTCTCTTTTCAATGGATAAACATTTAGATTTCAATTAAGTTAAATCGTCGATTTAAAGGGAGAGCCTAATGGCTTTATTTAATGTCTTATTATCCAATTAAGAAAGGAATATTATTTTTTTAAGGTCCTCTCTTCGTTTTTTTTTTTTTTTTTAGTGATTCTACTTTTCCCCTCTCTCATCATTACTCGTAATTAGTTTAGTAATTGAAAATCTGATTTTTTTAACGGGATCCTATCAAACAAAAATTTTCATACAAATTAAACAACAAATATGATTTATTTTTGTTTTATGGTTATTTAAAATTTAAAAAACGAAAAAAAAATTCATTTGTAAAACTTTTTTTTTTTTTATTTGAATTCGAGAAATCCCTTGTGTGTTTCATTAATTATTTTACCGGAAAAATTAATTTCAACTTGTTAGCTAACAAAAAAAATATATATATATATATTTTTTTAAATAATTTTTCTATAATACAAGTGGAATTAAAAATTACGTACTTTAATAAATCAATTAAAGCTTGATAAAATGCATAATACTGAAGTTGCGCGAATCAAAAAGAAGTAAACCAGAGGCTTTAATCCCCTTTAAAAAACTTCATTCTTATAGACAAAAAAAAAATAGTTAAAACAATTTTTTTTTAATGCTTTTATTTAAATTGAACTAAAATGGGAGAAATAATTTCATTTTTCTTGTTAAAATTGTTTAATATTTAAGACTAGAAATAAAAGCGTGGTATTCTCGTTGATAGGTTAATGAATTGTCTATTCTTAGACACTCAGAGCGCCCCACGCTTTTATTTTAAGTCAAAAATATTTAACAACTTTAACAACAAAAATGAAATTCTAACTTTCATTTTTAGTTCAATTTAACTAATTCGCGTAGGGCTTCAAATAAAGTACGACATTAGTTTGGACTAATTTGTCATCAGAAATTAACCCAAGACCTCTAGCTCAAAAGGAAGGATCTTTTTTTACTTTATTTTAAAATCCTTTTTCGACTGCTGAGAGGGGTTTGACTTAAATGTTTTAAATACATAGTATCGATGGCTACGTTGACTGCTCGGGGTCACCAATCCCGAGCTTTCGCCGCGCTTGGTATCACTTAACGGCAATGATTGTAATGGGAGTTTTTTAAAAAATTGTATGTCATATAGAGAGAGAAATTGGATTCATGTCAAGATTTTGATGGATCTACGCGTTTTGAGGTCTCTTGAGTCCAAAAAAGTGGGTCCCACAAAATGGTCTGTCTGTGAACAAAATATCTCAAAAACGAAAAGAGCTAGGAGATTGAAATTTTATATTTAAGTTAGATACCCCCCCCCCTGGCACGTGACAGGAAGCTTTTGCAGAAAATTCGCCAAAAAGTACTAGCAATTTACTGATGTACTTTTTAGTATTTTTCGATTTTCCCAAAAATTCTTTAAAACGATTTTGATTAAAATTCATAAATCAAGTATCTTTTAGATCTTCTATAAAATGTATATTTTCATTTTGTCCTTGAAATTGTTTGAAGCACACTTTACTCTTGTACTTCATAGGAAAGCCATGGTAACAAAATTGTGAATATTTATAAATTTTATATCTTTAATTCAAATCAAGCGTATTATCGGTATATAAGTCTACAGAAAAAAAAATCTGGTGTGTAAGCACAGCACACCAGATTTTTATTTTACTTTTTAACTAGATAATAGGTTTATATATATTATTTTAAATGGATAAATGGAGGGCTTGAGGATGGGGTTAATCTAGATCAAAACGTTACTTTTTTATGACTGTTAATTTAAAACAGCATGCAAATTTTATTATCGATTATTTTTTTTTGTAATCAATCCGTCATTTTGAATGACACATTGTAATTATTTAAAAAAAGAAGAACTTTTGTTTATCTCTTAAAGAATGAATTAAATATATAAATAGGGCGGAATTGAATTTTAAGAATGATTGAAAGAATTTCGACGAGACACACACACATAGACAATCTGACAAGAAAGAATCACTTGGCGTGCATGTCATTCTCTTTGCTTTTTTTTCGGTTGAGAAACAAAGAATTGGGGTGGTGGTGAAAAAAAAAGAACAGGCGACGTTTCGATCGAGCTTTGTATAACTCACTAAGGGTTAAAGGAGAGCGAATCGAATCCCATCTCCCCTCCACCATGGAGAGTAAAAACGACTTTATCCTCCCCTGGCAAATCCGATTCTCTCTGGCAACGATAGAAGAGAGAGAGAGCGAAGAAGAAAAAAAAAAACTGCCATCAGCCAATTCTTTAAGCACGCCGATGGAAAATTAAATTCCGCTTTTTACAATCGCATCTTAATGGGTTGAAATATCGTTTCCAATGTCACCCGATTATTGAATAGATATTAAGTTAAAAAAAAAAAAAAAAAATTATATAATCGGCTCTTTAAAATTTTAAGTGTGTACTTATCGATAATAGGCTAGGAAGGCGTGTTTCTCACAGGATGTCCAAATCTTATCGCTCTGAAGAAAAAGAAGAAGAAGAAGAAGAAGAGGCAACTGCACAGGAACGATAAAATTTAAGTGCGTTTATTTTTGACTAAATGACAAGATTTTGTGTGTGTGTGTGTGTGTGTGCCCCGCAGAAAATTTTTTCAAAGCGGTTTGAAACAAATATATGGACGATGTTATGCATGAAGGAACCAAGCGCCATTAACCTAAATCTGATATAGGGGTCATTTCACTTTTTTTTTAACACTCACACTTTTTTCACATTCACACACAATCTTTTCGGCATCTTAGGCCATATACAGACTTTATACGATAACCGTTATTTATGAATATATATATATTGGGGTCCAGGAATTCTTATTTAAGCTATTTGGTATCCAAATGGCTTAAATAAAATCAGGCTGCCTGGGATCCGAACCCCCGACCCTTGGTATACAAGGCAGACGCGCTACCAACTACGCCAAGCCCGGGGTCATGTCATTTCATTTGCACACTTATAAACAAAACCAATAACTTTTTTTCTTGTTTTATACAAATATAATTTAAATAAAGAGTTAGATCTTTTTCCATACAAGATATCGATCTTATCTCAATTTCGATCATAATGGCGCTTGGTTCTTTTATGCTTAACATCCGTCCATATATATATATTGTACCTATTTGTAATTCGCTAATTGCTCGCTGTTTTGACAATTTCGGAACCAAATTTTATATGCTTAAATAGGATCTTCTAGGGATCTTACAGGAAAATTATTTTCATCCCGAAATTCCTATAACTTTTTGAGTTATTAATTTCTAAAGTTACGATTTCTCCCATAGGAAATATTTATGTATTCTTTGACATTTATGTATGCTATGCATGTATAAAACAAATCTTCAAACTGGCACTGGATTTTAATAGTTTCTTTTCAAAATTAAGGCGAGGGTCTGCCGCAGGCGGGCCCAAGGCAGCTGGCGAAGGTCCATGGGGGCGAAATAAACGATCACTAGCATGATTAACAAATTTAATTCCGTTACAAAATTGTTTGAGATTCATCCAATGAACAAAACTAACAAATAAAAAAATAAACACACTTAGAGAAGACATAATGGACACTCTAGTTTGTTTTATTATTTATTTATTTTTTTTTATTGATAAGGTGTTAAAAACCTGGATTCTTTCACCATCTCAGAATGTATTAGCATAATTGATTAACTAATTAAATTTGTTGCCATATTCATTCTGTTTAATAATTCATTTGACTAATAGTTAATTAAACAATAGTAGAGAGAGTTAGAATATCTAACTGACATACCTGTAATTGATATGCGATTGCGGTCAGAATAAATTCACATCGAGAATGATTGGCGGCGGCGCAGACAATTAAATGAACACGGACGGCATGCATGCCCTGCCTTGCACTCCCGGTAATGCCATTATTTCATTCACCCCTGCCATACTATCTCCCTTTACCAACATTCATACTTTATTATTATAAACAGCCATTTTATTTCTATTCATTAATTAATTTGACGTATATTATTAAATAAATATGTAGTGTACGGTATATAGTGTAACGATATGGAAATCAGCATTAAAAAAAAAACAAAAACTGGTGTGTGTGATCGCACAGCACACAACCTTTGTTACTTGTTGTGTTCTGTGCTTGTCATACCAGATTTTTTGGTATCGATATATATTTAGTTTCTGGCAGGATATTACAATTCAAGATTGTAATTAAAAAATCTGGTGTGACTGGTCGCACAGCACACAATTGAAAGTTGTGCTTGTACACCAGATATTTTGGTGTCGACATATATTTAGTTTCCGGCAGCAAATTAAAAAAATCTGGTGTGACTGGTCGCAGAGCACACAATTCAAAGTGGTGTTCTGTGCTTGTCGCACCAGATTTTTTTGTGTCGATATATATTTAGTTTCCGACAGGATATTAGAATACAAGATTGTAATTTTAAAAAATCTGGTGTGACTGGTCGCACAGCACACAATTGAAAGTTGTGTTCTGTGCTTGTCACACCAGATTTTTTCGTGTCAAGATATATTTAGTTTCCATCGATGTATTAGAATTCAAGATACCAAATTTATAAAAATAAAACAAAATCTATTCCTATGATGTACAAGAGTAAAGTGTGCTTCAAGCAGTTTTAAGTGTAAAATGAGAATATATATTTTAAGGAGCCTAAAAAATAATTAATTTATGAATTTTAATCAAAATAGTTGTAGCGAGTTTTGAGTAAATCGAAAAATAACAGTAAAAGTACATCAGTAAAATACTAGTACTTTTTGGCCGATTTTATTTAGAAACTTCGAGTTATCTGCCAGGACCAAAGTTAAATATCCAATTTTAATCTCTTAGTTCTTTTTGTTTTTGAGATATTTTGTTCACAGACCCACTTTTTTGGACTCAGGATACCTCAAAACATGTATATTCTTCAAAATTTTTGACATGAATCCAATACTTTCTCTCTCTATTTATATAATCATTTTTAGCTTCAAAAAATCAATCAATAAGTAGCTATGGTTATGAACACTGATCCAAATATTAAAATTTTACCGAAGTTATCGTGAATATTAAAAATATCACCATCACTCTAATCTTTGAAGCATGAAGATGGTTGCGATCTAAGACAGAAACACCTCTCTGGATCATTAAATATATTTTTAACCTAAAATTCCATTTGACTCTCGACGCAGTTAAACATTAGATTAAATAATATTTTAAATGATACACTAGTTTCTATGTTTCTTAATGAAATAATACACTTTCTATATATTTCGACATTATTTTCATTTTCAGAATTAGATGTCGAAATTATTTCATCAATATAACATATCGATTAGTGTATATTTAAAATATTATAGTAACTTTTAAGATCTTGATTAGATTTCTAGATTATATTTTAAATTGATAGATAAATGAAAAAAATCAAATTTGAAAGTAATTTGTCACTAATCGTTGCATCTATTCGCAGAGTTGGTCCATTTCTTGATGTCCTCTTAGCTCAATAACTTGATGCTAATTTGATGGATATAATTGAATACAGACACAGAGAAGGAGACCATTTTTTGGACTCAGGAACCTCAAAATTTCGACATCGAATTTTTGACATGGATCCAATACTTGATGATTGCTTTGTTTAATCAAGGAGGGGGAAGGAATTAAATGAATACTTTATTCTTATTTCGCAATACAAAGTTGTCGCTTAATTCTAATATTGAAAAACACTCATAAACATTAACACACAGTATTATATATCAGCAAGTTTTCAAAAAAAAAAAAAAAAAAAAATTCCTTATCTTATACACAGGCACACAATTTATATAATCACAGCCTCTCGTATCTTTCTCATACATTTTCGCAAACATTTCTGTTTATTGTTAATTAAATTTTCGACTATAAACTTTCAAAAGTAATGTTTTTTTTTTTTCGCCCGGAATATTATCTATAATAAATAAAGTTTAATCAAAAAATAATAATAATAAAAAATGTAAATTTCCATTTTAATGGTTCCCATTTAAAATGTCTTTATTGCCCATCTCGTCTCTTTTAAAAGGTAAATTTTGACGACTTAAAAGAATAAATTAAAATCCTTTTTATATATTTAATAGAGGAGTGTCCGTCCGTCTGCCTGATCAACCCCGTAATTTTGAAATGAAATTTCATACTGAGTTGAGAAAAAATAGTCGAGTCTTTAAAATCTCAAATGTGGGAGGCTCAAAAAATACAGAATTTTCCCATAGGAAATCATTGGGTTTGAATACTTTATGAAATTTCACTCTTAATAAGGAAAGTAAATACTTCGTAGATATAATTTGAAGATAAATAAAAAGAAAAGTGGTTTAATAATCGTAAAAAAAAAAATATGCAATTAATATAGAGACTATCTGAAAGGAATTAAGCGAGCAATTTCAAAATTTTAAAGTTTTAAATTTCCTTCCTTGACTTAAAGTTTTAATTTTCCTTCGCTGACTCTGCTTCCTCTTACTCTGTCCAATCAGCGAGAGAGAATGGTAAACAGGTTACATGCACCGGAAGTGAACGGCTAGCGCTTTATATACAGTAATGATAATGATTTTAGCGTCTTTTATCTTCTAAGTATTTAACAAACTTATCGTTTGAAATGAAATTTTGCACCCTTATAGAGTCCAGGAAAAATGCTCAGGTTCTCAGATTCTCAAATGGGAAAGCTCAAAAAAAATACAGAATTTTCCCATAAGAAAGCATTGGGTTCTATATGGCCTTAAGAAAAATTAAAAGCCAATTAAGAAATTCAAAGCCAATTAATTATAATAATTAAATCTCTCAAATTAAAAATAATAAAAATTATTATATAATTAAATTTTCTTTTTTTTTTTCTTTGACCGATCTTCATAGAAATTTATTTTTAACAATTACAATGATAATTTTATTAAAGCAGAGATCTATAGGCCTATATTTCTTAATAAGTCAGATATTTATACTCTCTGAGTTGTATGTAAAAGTTCGGGCTATATTTATGGAAAGGGAGGGGGTCCGAAGAGAGCGACGCAGCTAGTATTATATTTTAAAATATAATACTAAAGATTTTAATATAGATTTTTTTAAAAGTTTGTGTAAAATTTTTTTTTTTTTTTAATTAATGGTAAAGTAAAAAAAAAAAACAAAAAACCCCAAAGAGTACTACTAATTTACTGATGTACTTTTTTAGTTTTTTCTAATTTTCTCAAAATCGGCTCCAACGATTTTGATTAAAATTGAAATATCTGTTATATTTTAGAAACTCTTTAAAACGTATATTCTTATTTTGTTTTTGAAATTATTTGAAGCACACTTTACTCTTGTACTTCATAGGAAAAATATCAATTTATTAATTTTTACTATTTTTTTTTTTTTTTTTAGCTCAAAAAATGTTCCACATGTTTATTTAACAAAAAAGAAAATAAAAGATCAAACATTGTCATTTATTCTCTTTTTGCATATTGATCAAATCCTATTCTCTTTAAGCTCTAGTTTTTTTTTTTTTTTTTGCATATAAATTTATTTTCTCCAGTACATTTCGCCATCGGCCTGATTTTTGTTAAAGCCCCTAGTTAATTATAAAACCTTATCTTCGCTCTTAAATAGCAATTTCTCCGACTGCGATTTCGAAATCCTCTCTTGAAAGCTTTAAACGTTGACTTCCCATCCAAATTATCTTCTAGTTTTTTTTTATCCCTTTAAAACAGACATAATCTTCACTTTTTATTATTTCTCATCTAATTTTTTTCCCCTTCTATTCATTTTCAATTAAAAAAAAAAGAAGCAGCTAAGACTTAAATAACATTAATAAATTAATGTTAAGGAAATATAATCTACCATATTTTAAACTTAGACGAAGTTTAATTATATTTTTAATTACGCCCTAATTAAAATGTCAATCAATAATAAATGTTAGGAAAAAAAAGAACTTGAAAATTAACATGAGATAAATTTTGTCACAAAATTTAAACATTAGCGGAATAATTGCTTTTAACAAAAAAAAAAAAAAAAAATATGCATAGACTTAATATTGTCTATCACTCACTGTACATCATAGTTGTGAAAACTATGTTTATAAATTTTACATATTTTCTAATGTAGTTTTGGAAATTAAATATATATCAGGTCTCCAAAATCTGGTATGACAAACAGAACGTTCAATTACCGTGCAACTAGTCACATCAGATTTTTAAAGTTTAAAAGTTCACTAAAATAGAAAAATAATAATTGAATTGCCTCTGGGTAAAAATTCTTGGAATTATGCTAGAGAAATTAAAAAAGATAAAATAGTTATAATAATATTATACTATTTTTAATATCCATTGATGATTCTAAAAGAAAAAAAAAAAATTTGAGATTTACAAATATTTTGTCAGCTGATAGGGCGTAAAAAAAAAAAAAATGGGTAAAATCAAATAAATATTATCATTCCATTAGTCAAATGCAAATGAACTCTAATTTGGTCCTAAAAAGAATGAAGAGTTTGTTTTTTCTGAATAAAAAAAAAAATCCGTTTGACCAAATAAAAGCAATTTTTATTGAATTGAAAAAAAAAAACAAGCATGTATTTTTTTCTTGATGAAGAATGAATGATAAGATCAATTTAGAAAGGTGAGGGGGCTCTGGGAGGTCCTAATGAGACTTGCATTACATCAATCAGCCTCTCTGTGTGTCGGTTCGTTAGGTTTATTTTCGCTCAGAGGTGGACCTGAACCTGGACCTGGCAGGAAGCATCTTTCATCTGCGCTTTGACCGAGCGCCGACGACGACCTCTTTAAAAAAAACTCCTCTCTCACTCGATGAAAAAAAAAAAAAACAATAATTTACAACTTCCCATTTTAAAATGTTTGATATTTATCTAGTCTTTAGGGTATTTTTATTATTCAAATTAAATGTTTAGGTATTTCGGATAATAAGACTAAATATTTATTGATCATCTCGAACGACTCTTAAAAAATAGCGGCAAAAAAGCTTTTGGTACTTTATACTAAAAAATCTGAATACTTTCTCTTACCTTTCGTAAATGAAAGTTGTGACTTGTGTTTGTCACACCATATTTTTTTGTGTCGATATATATTTAGGGTTACAGTACATTAGAGTTCATTTTGAAGAAAAAACTAAAAAAGTACATTAGTAAAATAATAGTACTCTTTGGCCGATTTTGTTCAAAAGCGCGCCTCAAATCTAAAATTTCAACCTCGTCGTTTATTTTGATCTCAGAAAGGCAAACAGACCATTTTGCGAGACCTTTTTTGGACTTAAGGGACCTCAAAATGTAGATATCCATTTTTGACATGAATCCAATACCTTTCTCTATATATACCGTATACTCACCAGCTCAACCGCCCACCCTGTTTGTATTTTCTGAGAATACGATTATTGTATAAATGTTATTTTTTTGTAATATAATAATTATACAATAAATTATCACCGGTATTTAATATTATTTTGACACATGGAAGAAACGTTTTTGATTACTTTGAGCATATAAATTTCGAAATTATAAGACGGTTAATTGTGCCGGGGAGTCTTAAAATGGTAAGAGACAGTGAAATATATTGGTATGAATATTAAAGAAAAAAAAATTAATTACGAGAAAAATAAATTTTGATCTTTTTTTCTTTACATTAATATCCTGAAGATGATCACAAACTATCGACAAAACGTCGCTTTAAATAAAGTTGCCTGAAATTTTCTTCATTTTTGTTAATTTCTTCATTAACCTTTCCTTAATTATGTGATGCAATTTCGCAGATAATTCTTATAAAAATACGTAACTTTCAGAAATTTTTAATTTACGCTATTTAAGGCTTCCTATTGTAAACATATACGAGTATATTATATTATTAACTAATATAGAGTGATGGTTATCGGGGAGACGTTCAACACGTCGATTCCTTGGGGCTACCAACAAGAGATTCGCCGCTCTTGGCCTAAAGAAAAATATATATAAATCTTATTTTTGTCTATTTGTTAAAATTTATATTTCTTTGAGTATTAAATGAAAAAAAAAAAGAAAAAATTTAATTATATAACAATTTTTATTATTTTTAATTTGAGAGATTTAATTATTAAAATTAATTAGCTTTAATTTAAAACGATACAGAACCCAATGTTTTCCTATGGAAAAATTCTGCATTTTTGAGCCTCCTCATTTGAGAAGTATTTTCCCTGAACTTTATAAGGGTGCAAAATTTCTTTTCAAAACAGCAAGTTTGTTATATTTTAGACAGTCTGTATAGTTTCTTTTACGATTATTATTACACTTTTCTTTTTATTTATCTTCAAATTATAGACACCATACTTTTTTTTTTTTTACGAAGTATTTATTTACTTTATTAAGAGTGAAATTTCATAAAGTATTCAAAATTAAATTTATCCTTTCCTTAAATAAATTTATTAATATATTTAGCAAGTTTATAGGCAAGTTTTAAAGGTAAATTGAAACACTCTAAAGTATGATGATGATGATTAAGATTAGGGCGCGTCTTCTTTAATCAAGTTGGGAAATTTTATTTTATGGTTGATAAACTAATTATACTACTAGATAAAAATATGTCAAAAAATTTCATGGGCGTTGGTGGTTGGTTTTTTTTTATTATTTTTGGTCACCTGGGGTTGAATGACTGACACACACACACACTCACAAAATATCGCACGCGCTATAAAATTAAAAAATTTATATATATTACTTTTATCGCCATATGTTTAGACACGCACGGGATGACAGGAGGTGAAAAATCTCGCGTTAGGGAGATAAATTAGATCTCTCTCGGCTCTAAGCGCAAAAAAAAAAAAAAAAAAATTAATGTGGCTAAAAATTGCAGAGGCGGGCAGAAAATTTTCATAATTTCCCTGCGGAGACAAATATATAAATAGATGATCTAATTAACTAGTTATAACAAAAAAAAAAAAACTTGACTATTAATAATACCTCTCGTCTATTAAAACCATCGTTTCATTTTTCGTTTCATAAATTTCAAATTAATTAAAAATGATCCTTTTGATTAAAGAGTTAAGAAGAAAAAAGGATTTTCTTGTTATAAAAGAAAATCTGGTGTTACTGGTCGCACAGCACAGAAAGTTGTGTTCTGTGCTTATCTCACCAGATTTTTTATGTCCACATTTATAGAATGCTAGATGTAAAATTTATAAACAAAAAGATTATTCCTATGAGGTACAAGAGTAAAGTGTGCTTCAAACAGTTTTGAGTGTAAAATGAGAATATACATTTTAAAGAGTATCTAATAAATAATTAATTTATGAATTTTAATCAAAATTGTTTGAGTGAATTTTGAGAAAATCGGAAAAAATTAAAAAAGTAGACAAGTAAAGTACTAGTACTTTTTGTCTGAATTTGTTTAAATTTTATGAGTTACATGCCCGGGCGGCACTTAACTTAAATATATAATTTCAATTTCTCAGCTTTTTTCGTTTTTGAGATATCTTGATCACAAACAGACAGACCCACTTTTTTGGACTCAGGGGACTTCAAAACGTGATTACCATCAAAATCTCGATATCGAATTTTATTCTAATAATTTTACTTTCTCTTACCCTATTTTTCTATTTATATCATTTTACGTATATAAGAATATCTGTCTGTGCGTGTTTGTGTCTGTGAACAAAATATCTCAGGAACTAAAAGAGATACGAGGTTGAAATTTTATATTTAAGTTAGGCACCCACCCAAGGGGTGAAAATAAACTTTTGAACAAAATCGGCCAAAAAGTACTAGTACTTTACTAATGATACTTTTTCAGTTTTTTTCGATTTTCTCAAAATTCGCTCCAACGATTTTGTTTAAAATTCATAAATGAACTATTTTTTAGATGCTCTTTAAAAAGTATATCAGTGATATTTTTCGTGGAAATTGTTTGAAGTACACTTTACTGATGTGGAATTATGCGTAGCTTAGCGCCATCCATCTATGAATCATCGCGTGGTCAAGTTTGGAACTAAAGTGCTAAGAGCAACTAAATATATCTCGACACAAAAAATCTGGTGTGATAAGCACAGTACACAACTTTCTCTTACCATTTGGCAAGAGTGCTGTGCGACCAGTCATACCAGATTTTTATCCTTCGATCACATTTTAAATATTACTAAATATCTATTGATAACAAAAAAAAAAAAAAAACTCATCAAAACAAAAGAAAATTTATGCTCTCTGCTGATGTATTCTTTAATCCTTGATTATAAATTCATAATTCTTGTTCTGAAATCCGATCAAATCGACTCACAAAAAAAAAAAAAAAAACGAACAGAACTCTGCCTGTTTGCGTGACATTTGAATTTCAAAAAAACATCATTTTAAAAACGATCAAGACGTGTTAATGATTGATGTCTGTCTGTCTGTCTGTCTGTCTATCAGGCATTGGAATTATTTCTGTTTGGAAATAAAAGAAAGAGGCGTCAAGATCTCTTTTTTTTTTCTCTTCAAGTCCCTTTTTAATTATTATCTTATCTTACTAATAAATATAATAAATAAATTTCCTTCGAGACTGATTAGAATTTATTTTCTAACAAAATTGAATTTGAAAAATTGATAAGTTGCCGTCGTCTCGGGGTCGCGTTCCTTTTTTTTTTTTTTCTTTCTTGAATTCCATTAAAGTCGCGTGCTTTTCCAATATTTATATTGAAAGCAACATTTTTCATAATCTTTCTCATAAATAAAGAAAAATTAAAAGATAATAAAAAAAAATTATGTCTGAAGATCTTGATCGTAAATTTATGTTTTATCTTTGAACTTGATGTAGAAAGAAATCAATTAAATTTTATTTAAAAAAAAAAATCAGTCTATTCTTTCTAAAGTGTAATTGTTGGAATACGCAATAATGCATTAATCCAACGGGCCTAAAAAGGTATATTTTATAAATTAATTAAAGACCCGCTTAGAGGCGCCAGTCATAGGTGGATAGGTCCAAACAAACAATACATAAATTTAAATACAACAATAACAAGCAAAACAAACAAACAAAAAATTATAACGTTACGTTATTAGCCAAGTAAAAAAAAAAAAATATTGATAGAATAGAAAATAAATAAATCATTGAAACAAAAAAGTGTATCATATTTGAATTCAATTGTTAGATTGAAAAGTAAAAATTTTTTGGTATAAAAAATTTTATTGGAATTAATTAAACGCCAGACGACGGAATAATGAATCACCCCAAAGGGCCTAAAGCATAGTTATTATTTTTTTTTTATAAATAAATAGCCTGTTTCAACAGTTTCGGTCATTATTTGACCATCATCAGATCAGCACAATACAATACATTTGAAGCATGAGAACACAACAAGTGAATATTAAATTTTAAAAAATTATCACTTTAAATTTCTTATTTTACTTTTATTTGAATATACTAGCCCCGTCGCCTGCCTTCGGCGGGTTCCCCACCTAAACAGAAGTAGCTACTTCGTCCCAGTGGAACCTCACCTCAGCTGGGCTATGTTTTTTTCTTATACATTTTCTATTGTTCAAATAAAAGTAAAATTGAAACCTACTGTATATTATAGATTTAAAGTAATTTCATATGTATTCTTTAAAATTTAATAATATTCACTTATTGTGTTCTCATATTTCAATTTTTATTAAATTCCAAAACTTGATGATGGTCAAATATTGACCGAAACTGGGAAAACGATCAGCCGTCTTGCGTTTAATTAAATCCATATGTAAATTTAAATACAGTTTTTATTTAAAAAAAAAAAAATATATATATATATTTTTTTAACAATTTCTAAACAAAACTTAAATATAAAATTTCAACCACCTAGGAATTCGTTTTTGAGATATTTTGTTCACAGACAGACAGACCATTTTGCGGGACCCACTTTTTTGGACTCAAGGAACGTCAAAATCTCGACATCCAATTTTCGACATGAATCCAATACTTTCTCTCCTATATGATATATTACATATATAGGTAAGATAAATAACATTTCACTAGTCAATAAAACCTGTTTCTCTTTCAATTAGTGTCAGAACTGTTACTGAGATGAGTTATGCATATTTTTCAACAGTTTCGGTCAATATTTGACCATCATCAAGTTTGGAATACAATACCAAATATTGTAAATATTAAATTTTAAATCTTTATATATATACAGGATTTATAATGTTGAGTTGGAGCTTCACAATCATTTTCTTTAATTAATAATTTTTTTTGAAATAACAAAAACCGGATTTATAAGAATTGGATTGGAAATGTTAATGTGCAAATCCGTCTGCACCTTAGAAGAGCGTGTGATGGCCTTTTATGTCTGCCGTTGCCATTCAAGGGATCAGAGGCCATGCACTCAAGTTGTTAACGAAGGTCTCTAGCTATTACAATATTGCTTTGAGCTCTCTCTCTTTCTCTTTCTCTCACTTGCTCTCTCTCTCTCATCTCCTCCTCCATCAAACTCCCTTCCTTTCTTCCACATATTCCTCCACAAAGCCCAGTTTGTATGGTCTAAACTTTATTAGCAAATGTACTTTATCTGTCTGTGTGGTAAATTACAGAATCGCATCAGAGTGAATTCATTTGCTATTGGAAGGGAGTGAGTGCTGCAAAGTTCACGCTACCAGTTTCTATACAATTGAATTTATATGTATGTATGGTGTGTGTGTGTGCGCTATGGTAACTTGTATACACAGCTATTATATTGAGGAATGCCCGATCGCAAAACATCTTGAAAGATCAACTTTTGATGGATTACTTTCTATTGAGAAAAATACATTAAAAAAAAAATACCTTCTTTTAAGATACGATTTCGGTTTTTTCTCTCTTCTTTTTTTATATATACCCCTATATAGAGAAAAAGTATTGGATTCATGTCGAGATTTTGAGGTCCCCTAAGTCCTAAAAAGTGGGTCCCGCAAAATGGCTTGTCTGTTTAAGGTTGAAATTTCATATTTAAAATAGGCATCCTCAGGGCACGTGACACGAAGCTTTTGAACAAACTCGGCCAAAAAGTACTAGTATTTTACTGATATACTACTTTTTCAGTATTTTTTTAAAATTCGCTCTTTTAAATTAATTATTTCTTAGATTCTCTTTAAAATGTATATTCTCATTTCACCCTTGAAGTTGTTTGAAGCACACTTTACTCTTGTACTTCATAGGAAATATAAGAGAAATAGTTACCGTGGTAACAACCCACACAGCACAAAATATTGCAGCAATGCTGCAGAAATAATGCGAATCTTGCTCAATATTGACAATATTGCAGCAACATTGATGTAATATTGCTGCAATGTTGCAAAAAGGCGGACATAGGAATATTGTCGCTGCAATATTGCCAATAATTTGCAAGATTTGCAATATTGATTACAATATTTCTGCAACATTGCTGCAATATTTTGTGCTGTGTGGGAAATATATCAGTGGAAACTAAATATATTCGAAAACAAGTTCAAAATATACCTTTCATTTACCGTTGTGTGCTGCAAGACAAGTCACACCAGATTTTTTGTTTGTTTGTTCGGGATCAGTAAGTTGTCATAATCTTCTTCATTATTGTTTTGAAGAAAATAGCCTTTCATTAATTTAAATAGCTCCTATGTCAGCTTGTTTCTTGTCAGATTGTCTTGTAATATAATTTTTTACTTTCTCTTACCTATGTATATATGTAATATATATATAGAGAGAAAGTATTGGATTCATGTCAAAAATTCGATGTCGAGATTTTGATGGATCTTCACGTTTTGAGGTCCCCTGAATCCAAAAAGTGGTTTTCGCGACATGGTCTGTCTGTGGGTGGGTGGGTGGGTGGGTGGGTGGGTGTGTGGGTGGGTGTGTGTTCAATTTTAAGCATGAAGGAATTGAGCTATGAGGCTTAAATTTTATATATAAGTTAAACACCCCCCGGGACCGGAAAAATAAGCTTTTAATCAAAATCGGCCAAAGAGTACTAGTACTTTACTGATGTACTTTTTCAGTTTTTTTCGATTTTCTCAAAATTCGCTCTAACGATTTTGATTAAAATTCAAAAAATCAATTATTTTTTAGATGCTCTTTCAAATGTATATTCTCGTTTTGCCCTCAAAATTGTTTGAAGCACACTTTACTCTTGTGCTTCATAGGAAAGATAGGAGAAATGGTTGCCATGGTAACAAATTATAAATATTTTCCCATACTTATAAATTTTACATCTGAATTCAAATATTCCCTACTGCCGGGAACTAAATACATGTCGACACAAAAATCTGGTGTGACAAGCACAGTACACAACTTTCGATTACCGAAGGTAAGAGAAAGTTGTGTGCTGTCCCAGTCACACCAGATTTTTTGTGTTAGATCTTGTCATGGTTAAGCTTATTATTATTTCTTTTTTGTGGTTTCAAATTTAGAAACCTTATTAAGTCGAATAAAAAATTCATTTATCTCTTTATAAGTACCTGCTATCATTATCAATAGAAGAAATTTGATCTAATAATTGTAACGCCTTTCTTCAGAAACACTTGACGTTGATTTATACTTTCTCTTACCTATATATATATACAGAGAAAGATAGTATTGGATTCATGTCAAAAAATTCGATGTCGAAATTTTGATGCACGTTTTGAGGTCCCCTGAGTCCAAAAAAGTGGGTCTGTCTGAGAACAAAATAAAGTACACAAGAAATGAGGTTGAAATATTATATTTAAGTTAGGTACCCCGCTGGCACGTGAGCTTTTGAACAAAATCGCATGAAAAGTACTAGTACTTTACTAATTTTCAGTTTTTTTCCGGACTATGAATTAAATATCTCAAGAACGAAAAAAGCTAAGATGTTGAAATTTGATATTTAAATTAGATGTCCACGTGGCACGTGACACGAAGTTTTTGAACAAAATCAACCAAAGAGTACTAGTACTTTACTGATGTACTTTTTCACTATTTTTTGATTTTCTCTAACGATTTTGATTAAAATTCATAAATCGATTATTTTAGGAGAAATAGTAACAAAATATAATTTTTTCCCAAGTTTATAAATTTTACATCTAGAATTTCACACTGGTGTGAGGAGAACAGAACGCACCTTTCAATTCCCCGAGGTATACCAGTCACACCAGGTTTTTTTTTTCCCCGAGTTGAATAATCCGATATAAGCCTTTAATTATAATAAAAAACAAGACTTTCCATTTTGGTTTTTTTTTTTTTTTTTTTTTTGTTTGTTTAGAATGACAAATAAAAGAAGAAACTTAACTTTTATTTTATTTAAAAACTTTTTGTTCTCTCCAACCTCCCTAAGTGAATATCTTTGTGTTTGTGTGTGTACTTAATAAAAAATTATGAACCTAAACTCTGCTATTTTCTCAAAATAATATCCAAATGCTTTTTAAAGTTTATATTATAATATAATATAGGGAATTTTTTTTTTTTTTTTTAAACTAAAAGCTGCCTACTGTGTCTCCATTAGCAGGCGAATTTGAGGCCGGGCGTCACCTCGCTTAATGCATCGGCAGCAACTGAAATGGATACTCCCAACGCGGAGATCCTTAGGGATGCTCGCCCAGGAATGTTACATATTCACGCGCTGGGACTCGGGTCGTCCGTTGTGTTAATTGCCAGGCCGACATGTGAATAGATTCCCAAGGGTCCGCCATTCCCCAAAAGATGGCTCTTGTTAACTGGGCTTTATGATCCACCTATTGCAAATAACGCGTCCCCAAACAGAAGAAGCTAATTATTCTATTACAATATCAATTCCCACTACTAATAAATAAATATGACGTCATATATGTAAAATAAATTGGTCTTCATAACAATTAAATCTTTCTTATTATATTCTCAAAGAACAGGAAAATTATTTTCCTGTAACTTTTTGAGCTATTTAAGTTACGATTTCCCACATAAGAAAATGTATATATTTATGTATTCTATGAAAAAATCAAAGCCAATTAATTATAATAAAATAAAATAATTAAATCTCTTAAATGAAATATTAATATTATATTTTTTCTGGCCAACTTTATTTAATTTAAACTAACACGATGTTTAATTATTAATTTTTGTGGTGATTTAAGATAATAAACATTAATTTTAACTTTTTTTTTTAGTATTATTAAACAACAAGCCTGAAGATGATCCCACAAGATCGAAACGTCGTTTTTCTTTTCATTAAATTAAAGTGGACCTCAATTTTTGTTATTTTCTTCATCAATCGCTGGTCATAGACCTTTTTTTTAACCTTATTCAATTTTTTAAGAACTCTTTTTTTTTAACATGACTCTCTGCAACAAGCTTATAAAAATCAAACACCACTGATAGTCAATTAAAGGAAAAAATATAATTATAATAATTTTTATAATATTTCATTTGAGAGATTTTATTACAATTATTTGGCTTTGATTTTTCATAGAATACACAAAGATTTCCTCAAACATTTTCTTATGTGGAAAACTGTAACTTCAACAATTAATAACTCAAAAAGTTACAGGGAAATAATTTCCCTATTTTTCTTTGAGCATATAAAAATCAGTTTCGAAATTCCTACGTATCAGACGAATTATTGATATATTTTTTTATTATTTACTATAAAAATAAAAAGTCAAGAAAACTTGAAAGCATATTTCCTTAACAACCCATATATTATAATTAATGACATGGATATGTGTATATAAAGTTAACATCCATACAACTTTTAATCAATATTAATTTAATAGATTTCTTTTAAACTTTTATAAGTTTTCTTTTTCCAACCCCCCACCTCTAATTTGATTGATAAGCTTATTTATTAATCTTTTACAGTAAATTAAATAAGTTTCGTATTTTGCTTAACTTAAATTGAATTTACCAGATGAAAAAACATGAAACTTTGTTAAAAAAAAAAAATTCTTATTAATTTTTAATTAAAACGTATGACACACACTTTGTTTTTTTTTTTTTTTTCTAATTCGATATTAAATTTGCAAAGTACACAAACATCTTAAATTTAATTAAAACTCGAGTTTATCAAAAATAAGGTTTTAAATTAATTAGGGAAATGGGAATTTGTTTTTAACATTCCCATGGTTCTCGAAAATCGAACCCAGGATCTCCGGTCTAAAAAATAGCGGGTCTGTTATTGTCTTTTTTTTACTTTCTCTTACCTAAATATTATATGATAATAAAGTATTGGGTTCATGTCAAAAATGTAATGTCGAGATTTTGAAGGATATACATATTTTGATGTCCCTTGAGTCCAAAAAAGTGGGTCCCGCAAAATGGTCTGTCTGTAAACAAAATATCCCAAGAACAAAAACAGCTAGGAAGTTGAAATTTTTTATTCAAGTTAGGTACTCCCTGCGTCATGACAGGAAGCTTTTTGAACAAAATTGGTCAAAGAATACTAATACTTTACTGGGTACTTTTCAGTCTTTTTTGATTTTCGTTATGAAGATTTTGTTTAAAATTCATAAATCATTTATTTTTTATATCCTCTTTAAAATGTATATTCTCATTTTATCTTCAAAACTGTTTGAAGCAGACTTTACTTTTGTACTTCATATGAAGAATAGCAACAAAATATAAATTTTATTAAATTTTGAATTCTAATATATCGGTGGAAAGTAAATATAAGTCGACACAAAAAATCTGGTGTGACAAGCACAGAACACAACTTTCAGTAAGTTGTGTGCTCTGCGACCAGCCACACCAGATTTTTACTTTCTCTTACCCTATATATGAAATATATAGAGAGAAAGTATTGGATTCATGTCAAAAATTCGATGTCGAGATTTTGATGGATTTAAGGTCCCCTGAATCCAAAAAAGTGTTTTTCGCGACATGGTCTGTGAACAAAATATCTCAGGAACTAAAAGAGCTACGAGGTTAAAATTTTATATTTAAGTTAGGCACCCTTATCAGACGTGACATGAAGCTTTTGAACAAAATCGGCTAAAAAGTACTAGTACTTTACTGATGTACTTTTTCAGTTTTTTGCGATTATCTCAAAATTCACTGGAACGATTTTGTTTAAAATTCATAAATGCACTATTTTTTAGATACTCTTTAAAAAGTATATCAGTGAAATTTTCCGTGGAAATTGTTTGAAGTACACTTTACTGATGTGGAAGTATTCGTAGCTCAGCGCCATCTATAAATCATAGTGTGGTCAACTTTGGATCTAAAGTGCTAAGAGCAACTAAATATATCTCGACACAAAAAATCTGGTGTGTCAAGCACAGAACACAACTTTCAATAAGTTGTGTGCTGTTCTCTATCACACCAGATTTTTTTCAATTTCAATTTTATAAATTTATCAGATCAATTCAATTAAATAAAAAACCAACGAAATGTATAAAATATTCTCTTGATAATTGTTTTTTTTTTCCTCTCGTTCGTTTGCCATTCCAAAAACCCTTCTCTATTAGGTAATCCGTCTTTGCTTGCCTTGAATACAGAGTAGAGAGGGCAATCTTTTGCATTTGGTCCTCATTTAAATGGATGCTCCTTTAAAACCGGCCGCCGCGGTCACTGTCAGAAGTAATTCAGCCTCCCTACTGAAATTCTATAGCATGTAAAACATTGCACTCCGATTTTGGTTAGGCATAAAATTTGCATATAAGCTCTCTTCTCTGCCATTGATCTTTGTATCGTTTCGTTCGTTCGTTTGTTGTTTTCTTTTCGATTTGAATGGAACCAAGCCAATAGCCAGGTCATATATCCAATAACGAGATGGCGGCTTCTTATGGTGTTGATTTCACCTTTGTATTTAATAAATAATAGCCCTTATTGAATATTAAAACCATTATGTATTTAAATTATTACGGTATTAATAAATATTCAAAAACATTCTCTAATTAATGCTAAATTTTATGTAACAAACCCGAAATTTGAATAAATTCAAAAAAAAGGAATGTTTCGTTTCTTCGATTAGCTATATATATAATTCGCTGCTATCCGTCTGTCTGTCTGTCACGCTCTATTTGAGCATTGAAATTTCGAAAGCAAATTTTACATGCTTAAAAAGGACTTTCTAGGGATTACCAACTAATTTAATTTGGATGTTTACTTCTTATTTGGGTAGGAAATTCTTCATGAAATTTTAATAAAAACAAATTTTAATTATTTTTTCATTTTTATTAATAAAATGACTCCGTGTGCATATTGACCACCAGTTTCGGTAATTTGAAATGACCGAAACTGGTGGTCGTTTCAAATGACCGAAACTGGTGGTCCATGTGCACACACAGTCATCTCATTAATAAAATACTGAAAATGAAAAAATATAAATAAATTTTTTAAAATTAAAATTGCATAAAGAACCTGCTACCCAAATAAGAAGTAAACTTACAAATTAATGAAATTTCTCTAAACCGCAAGTTTATCAAAGTTGTTATATTAAATTTTCAAATTTATCTGATGAATTGGTTGGGGAGCCTAAAAACGACAAAAATTTACTCGAATACTTGAACTGACAAAAATTATTTCAATTTTTTCTTTTACTAGCTGCGGTGCCCACCTTGCCTTCGCGTTTAGCCGGGGACCTTCGCCCCCTGAACCCCCCGCCAGCTGACTCGAGCCCTGCGGCGGACCCTCGCCTTTTCTTAATTATGAAAAAAAAATTATCATTACTATTCCAATCCACTGCCTGCTTGAAGATTTGTTTACATTCATAGAATACACAAATGCAAAGAATACAAAAATATTTCTCTATACATTTCCTGTAGAAGAAATCGTAACTTTATCAATTAATAACTCAAAAATTTATAGGAATTTCGGGATGAAAATAATTTCCATGTAATCCCTAGAACGTCCTCTTTAAGCATATAAAATTTCGTTTCAAAATTCCAACGGGAAGTTGCCCAAATAGAGCTTGACAGACGGACGGAATTTACCGAATTATATAAATAGAATTATCTCTTCAAGCAGGGGAATTAATTAATTTAAAAAAATGAATAGTATCTCATTGTTGCTGCTTTTACCCCAGGTTTGTTGCAAATGACAGGGGAAAAAAAGGTGGTTTGATTTTGATAGAAGGCCAATAAGGAAAGGGAAGAAAGAAAGGGAAAAAAAAAAACGGAACTCACTAAGTGTGTCGATAATTCACTCAACTAGATTAGTTAAGTGTATCAAAATCTCTTCGATATGTAATAGAAATTGACACATTTTAGAAATTTGTCACACTTTCTGGAAATGACAGTTTTAACTTTTGAAGCTATCAACTAACTCCCCCCCCCCCTCCCCCGCTTCCCTCCCTCTTTAAGTTGTCGGCTTTTCAAAAGACTTTAAGAAAACCGTTATCTTGAGGAAAAAAAAAATCATAATCTAATCTAACTTCAAATGTTTTCTTAATTTTTTTTTTTTTTTTTTTTTTTTTAGGAAGAATATTATAAAAACCGTTGTGTTTGTAGAAATATGTGAAAATTTAATGAATGACATCACAAATTGACAAGCTGTTAGCTATTATGTTTATATATATATTATTCAGGTTTTTTTGTTATTTGATTATCTTGGGCGAGACTTGACATATTGTAAAAAAATCTGGTGTGATTGTCACACCAGATTTTTTGTGACGATACATATTTAGTTGCTCTTAGCACTTAAGTTACAAACTAGATGGCGCTGAACTACGAATGCACATCTGTAAAGTGTACTTGAAACGATTTCCACAAAAAATTTCACTGATATAATTTTTAAAGAGCATCTAAAAAAAAGTTCATTTATGAATTTTAAACAAAATCGTTGCAGTGAATTTTGAGATAATCGCAAAAAACTGAAAAAGTACATCAGTAAAGTACTAGTACTTTTTAACCGATTTTGTTCAAAAGCTTATTTTCACCCTTTGGGGAGGATGCCTAACTTAAATATAAAATTTCAACCTCGTAGCTTTTTTAGCTTTGGAGGGGGTGAAAAGAATATTTTGTTCACAGACACACACACACTGAAAGACCTTTTTTGGACTTAAAACGTGAAGATCCATAAAAATCTCGACATCGAATTTTTGACATGAATCCACTACTTTCTATATATTTCATATATAGGGTAAGAGAAAATAAAGAGGGCGCTTGTTGGAACCTGCCCACGCTAGCTGTTTGCCCCCTAACACTGTACTCGGGACATCTTGAGGCAATATGTCGGTTAATCAGGCGCCATTGCGCAAGTTTATCTACCTGTCATCAATCGTCGATTATTCCTATTCAAAAAAAAGTGAAAGGATATTTATAGGTTTATAACTAATAACGACGTTTCTGTCTTCTTCAGAATTAATCATCATCTTGTGCAATCAGATAAAATGCACAAAATTAATCATGTGAAAGGAACATATGATTTGTTAACAAACTAGTGGACGTGGAATAAAACAGGATAATCGATCTTTTTTTTTTTCTTAAATTTTCTATTAACTCCTAATTGGCTTGAAAATTTTCCCGGCAAGTGGGATTTCAATTCGATTTATCCAGGTCTATTATCTAAAAACAGACGTTAAAATTTTAAAATCAACAAATGGGTGTTAAAAAAGTATTGTAAATACAATCAGCGTTAAAAAAATGCTTATTCTCTAAACAAAGTTTTAACAGCGACGTTAACATGTTGCTTTTATTTCAAAGCTATCAAAATCATAACCTTACTTTCTAGGTTAAGGACACCATTTTTTACGACGTTAAAATATTAAAAGCATCCCCTAGACATGACATTCATTTTTACTAAATGTTAACGCTTTGGCTTTAAAGTTTTTGTTTACAGAATAGCTATTTGAGGCATGTTAAAATGAATTAATGTTCTTTTCAGATGTTAAAAGTTAACGTTTTTTGCTTAGAGAATAGACCTGATCGGCTGCTTATCCGATTAGCCATGAGCCTTTGACATGATCACTTGATAGTTTTTTTGTCCAAGTGCATTCTCTCGCTTTAACAGAATTTGTTTTTCATTAAGTACTACACATAAAAAAATTTTCGTTCAAATTGGTGACATGAAGGCATGTATGCACTCCCCTTGTAAGAGGCACTGCCTTTTTAATTTAAATAAATTCTGTAAGGGTGCAAACCTTATTTCAAAATTCCGACGGGACGTTGGTCAAAGAGTTACATTCCTATAGAAGAAATCGTAACTTCAACAATTAATAACTCAAAAAGTTACGGGATTACAGGAAAATAATTTTCCTGTAATCCCTAAAAGGGATTTTTTGGGAAGTTTCTCGTGACAGACGTTAGTATATAATTATACAATTATTATTATTTTAAATTCAATGCTATTGGCCGAATGGAGAAACAAAAATTTTAAAGTTATTCAAATATATCATAATTTTAATTGAAATCACTGGTCACTTCGCGTTTATAAAAATCTTTTTTTTTTTTTTTTTTTGAAATTTAATATTTAATATATTCATTTCTTTTCCAAGTCAAATTTTTTTTTTTTTTTTCTTTTCAAATATGGTTATCCCTTATCTATAATAACACTTGAAAAAATTAATTTAAAAACATGACACCTTTTTTTTTTTTTTTTTGTTTAAATTATCACCAGAATTTATGAGACAACAATTTATTTAAATTTATACAATTTTACGTTATTTTTTATTTTTTTTATTTTATATTCATCAATATTCAAAAAAAAATTTCACTTTCTATGTTATAGTTTTCTTTTTTTTTTTTAATAATCAACCTTATTATTGAAATTTAGAAATGAATGAAATAATTTTCCTGTAATTTCTAGAAGGTCCTTTTTAAGCATATAAAATTTGGTTTTGAAATTACAATGGGAAGTTGTCCAATAGAGTGTGACCGACAGACGAGATTATATTGGATATGCATTAATTTAAAAAAATAATTTTTCATCACTTTTATAATAAACACTAGCCACAGTTTCGGTGGGCTTCTCGCCTAGCCGGGGCTTCGCCCCCCTGGACCCCCGCCAGCTGGCTCGTGCCCGCCTGCGGCAGACCCTCGCCTTTTCTTCTTAACTATTAAAAGAAAATTATTATTATTCCATTCCAATTCAGTGCCTGCTTGAGGATCCATGGAATACACAAATGAAAAGAATACATAAATATTTCTCTATACATTTCCTATGGGAGAAATCGTAACTTTAAAAATTAATAACTCAAAAAGTTATAGGAATTTCGGGATGAAAATAATTTTCCTGTAATCCCGAGAAGGTCCTCTTCATGCATATAAAATTTCCAACTGGAAGTTTCTTAGAGCGTGACAGACAGACAGACGAACATTAGCGAATTAATATATATATATTAGAAATCGAATGAACCATACATACATTCCAGATTTATTTTTTTTTAATTTTTTAGAAAAAAAAAAATATATATATATATATATATAAACTCGATAAGCTCATATGTAGAAGGGGAATAAATTAAATTAATATCCGGTAGTAATATTAAACGAGGTCATCTGATCCCCGTTGATTTGAGCCGAGCATGTATCTCTCTCTCTCTCTCTCTCTCTATGTGTATGTGTGTAAATGAGAGTGCTCATGTAAATGTGTAAAGGAAGGATTATCAGGATCGGCAGAGGATGACAATCAGCTCTATGCAGGCAGGCAGCAGAGAGTAGCCAATCAGTGACATCTACACATCAACATGGTCCGGTCCCCTGTGCAGACAACAAACACCCTTTGGCTGCCCGCCGCCTCTTTACCAATTTCACCCTCAGACTCAATTTAATATCTATTCAATCGAAATTTATTTACTCCCACTACAAGTTACCTTCATCTCATCATTTTATAGCTATTTAATAGAAGCTGGAATTTTTTTTTTTTTTTGCTTCCAAAGAATAATATATTAAATTATTATTTATAATCTTTCTCTAAATTACTCATCTGCCAAAAAAGGCCTTCGATAGAAAAAAAAAATCTGATGTGTCGCACAGCACTCAACTCTTACACTTGAAAGTTGTGTTATGTGCCTGTCACACCAGAATTTATATTTCATTTTCGCCAATATATTGATATTAGAATTCAAGTTGTAAAATTTATAAATATAAAATTTCTCTGAAATACAAGAGTAAAGTGTGCTTCAATCAATTTTGAAGGCAAAATGAGAATATATATTTTAAAGGGCATCTAAAAAATAATTGATTTATGAATTTTAATTAAAATCCTTGTGAGCGATTTTGAGAAAATCGAAAAATAGTGAAAAAGTACATCAGTAAAGTACTAGTACCCTTTGGTTGATTTTGTTCAAAAACTTCGTGTCATGTGCCACGTGGACATCTAATTTAAATATCAAATTTCAACATCTTAGCTTTTTTCTTTCTTGAGATATTTAGTTCATAGCGATTTTGTTGGACTCAAAATCCTTCAAAATACCGACATCAGTATATTTTGACATGAGTCCAATACTTATATATAGGCTATATATTTAGGCCTATATATAAGTAAAACGAAACAGCACACGGAAACAAGAAAAAAGCGGCTGTTAATATGACTAGACTCACCACATTTATTCATTGAATTTTTTTTTTTATTGCTTTCTCGGTTTTAGTTTATTATACATACATTTATTTGTTATGTTGTTATGGAACAGGGGGACGGCAAAAAACGTAACAAGGGCGTCTTGGCTAGTTAATTAATATTCCACATATGCCATTTGAAATACAAAAAAATGATCCGTCAAAGATTAAGGCTTCCTGATATTTATTTTCCAAATAAACATAAATTCTCTCTCTTCCAATATCGTTATCATAATCTCATTTTAAATAATTTTTAAGTCACTCGCCAAACAAGTAAAAATTTAAATTTTTCATCTGATGATTATCTAAACTATAATACAATAATAATTCGTTAAAACTTTTGAAATCTATTCATTATTATTACTTGAGAAAAGGTTGATTACAGGTTCACTAACCATAAATTTATATTAATTATGACTTAATAATATCCATTTCAAATTCAAATTTATTTTTAACCTGTCGATAGAATATATATATCCAAGTCAATTAAATTTGATTTCTATTAATATATTTACATATAACGTTTTAAATTAAGATTGATTTTCAATTAGTATTTTTTTTTTTTTAGAACAAATTATGTTAAACGGAACATATTTTTTTTTTAGCAAATTTTGTTTTACTAGCTAACCTTACAATTAGACTAATTGGCTTGGAATACATAGATGCAAAAAATACATAAATGTCTCCTCATAATATGGGGGAAATAGTAACTTCTACAATTAATAATACAAAAAGTTATTAATTTCGGGAGAAAAATAATTTTTCTGTAATCTTTGGGTATATAAAATTACAGTAAGTTGCCCAAAATAGAACATGATAGACAGACAGACGAACATTACAGAATTTCCTATATATAATTGATTTTGACTTTACTATTGTTATTAGAAATAAAAGTTTTTTTATCGTGGTTTATTTTAACAAACAATAAAATACAACGTTTCGGCTTCTAATACAGCAGCTGTCATCAGGTAGATGCATTCACTTTGAACAATGAACACTAACTGAATTTTCAAAGTCAATGCATCTATACTTGCTCCTCTCATGGATGCGATTAGCTGAGCAGTTAAGCTGAGTTGAAAACAACTCGAATTCAAATCCACCTCATGGCAAAAAACTATCCAACTTTATTTGAGTAAGAAAAAGCGTGATTCCAACTCCCTATTATTCCCATCAAAGTTACCCTTCAGAGTAACCACAACTGACATTAATATTTGGTTTCTTGTATCAAATTGCAAAAACAAATGTCCAATAAATATTTTGTCGATTAATTTATTTAGACTTTCACGTTTATTGCTATTAGGATCGGCTTAATTGCTTTTTGGAGGCTGCTAATTCTACAGCCGTCATCAGGTAGATACATTCATTTTGAACAAAGAAAACTATCTGAATGTGCAAAGTGAATGCATCAACCTAATGACTGCTGTAGAATTAGCAGCTTATTGTATATAATTAATTGCCAAAATAAAGCAAAAAAACATATCTCTTATTTCTAAAATAATCTCTTTATATGACCAAATTCCCGTAATTTTGAAATTAAATTTTATTTTCACTCTTAAAAATGACGTTATGGAGAATCCACTCAAATTTCCAAATGTGGGACGCTCAAAAAATTCAGGAAAATGAATTTTCCCAGAGGGAAGCAATGGGTTCTCTCAAACCTTATGAAAAAATTAAAGCTAATTAAGCAAAATCAAAGTCAATTAATTAAATCTCTTAAAATAAAAATAATAAAAATTGATATATAATTAAATTTTCTTTTTTTTTTTAGTAAATGATCATTTCTTTAAGTTAATGGGATCGCCTATATATATTTATGACAAAAAAATGCGAGGGTCTGCCGCAGGCGTACCTCAATCAGCTGGTGGAGTGGGCCCAGCATATATATAAATTCTTTAACTATTCTTTTCTATTTTAATCCTTCAATCGAATGTATATTTTTTTTTAATTTAAAAACCATTTAAAGTACTCTTTAAAATTTATCGCTAATATTTGTCAATTTGTTATTGTTAGTAGTATAATTTTATTTAAACTTCAACCATATTCTCTTCTGATATCTTTATATAGTATATTAACTAGACTTTAAATTTACATAGTAAGCTTAGGCTTTTAAAAGTATTTTTATCTCCTCATTTTTATGCCGTTTTTTTTTCCCTTCGACGGATTAATTGAAAATCGAGTGGCATTTGTTTTTTTTTTTTGTTTTTTTTGTTCAACCGTTTGGTTGACGCCTTACTGATGTTTGATAATAAATAATTTATCTTATTAGTTGCCTAGTCAGTTAAGGACTTTATAGCTCTATAATGTTCGAAAGGTTATTTGATTTTCGAATCTTGAATGACGCATGGAATTAACGATTACTAATTTACATTTCCTCTTTACAAAATAACTTTAATAGACCAGTCTATCAAGAAATATCACCTGCAAATGATGGCATTATAGTAAATGCAATGCAATTAAATTTTTAATGCTACTTGAATTACCTCAAAAAAAAAAAAAAATCAATTCTCTCTTCTAAATGTAAATTCAACTAAAACTTTTATGGTGTTTTTTTTTTTTTTAGACAAAATCTTTTTATTCAACTCCCCCCCCCCCCCTCTGTAAAGTAATAGAATTAATTTTTTTTACTGATTAATTTGAAAAGAACTAATCATTAAAAAAGTCAATTTGCATCGAAATTCTAAACAGATGTATTTTCAATTAAAAATAAAATTTCGTTAATTTAATTAACAAGCAATCAAATTTTATGTTTTACATTCTTTTATATATGTTTATATGTATATAAAGAGAAAGTATTGGATTCATGTCGAAATGTCTAGAAATGCATGTTTTTAGGGTCCCCTGAGTCCAAAAAAATAGGTCTGTATGTGAACAAAATAACTCAAGAACGAAAAGAGTTAGACAGTTGAAATTTTATATTTATGTTACATACCCACATAGGACCTAACACTAAACTTTTGAACAATATCGGCCAGAGAGTACTAGTACTTTACTGATGTACCTTTTCAGTTTTTTTTTTTCGATTTTCTCAAAATTCACACCACACGATTTTGATTAATTATTTTTTGGACACTTATTTCTCATTTTGAATCTGAAATTGTTTGAAGCACACACTTTATTTTTATACTTAATAAGAATTAAATACATATCAACTCACAAAATCTACTGTGAAAGCACAGAACACAACCAAAGGTAAAAGAAAATTGTGGGCTACCAATCACACTAGATTTTTTTATTTTTGTTTCTTTATCTTCTTCAATATTTATTTATTTGTCTATTCGATAGTCATATGTCGTCTCGAATAGTCAACTTTATTTGTTTTGTGTTAAATAAATATCTTTAAGATACTTATCATAATTTCCTTGGTCGCAATGGGATTTCGTCGCTCCCCCCCCCCCCCCCCAAAACCCCCCCCCCCCTATGCCAGAAATAATTAATTTTTAAAAAATAAAGAAATATTATTATTAATATTTTTACTTTCTCTTACCTTATATATATATTAAATATATAAAATATTGCGATAATATAAAAAATTCGATGTCAAGATTTTGATGGTTATACATGTTTTGAAGTCCTGAGTCCAAAAAAGTAGGTCCCGGCCTGAAGGAATTGATCTACTGAATTGAAATTTTAAAGGGTTTTTCAATAGGAACAATGCATTTTGTTTTTAACATTTCTCGAATAAGAGTGAAGTTAGCCCGGAAATTCTTTGACAGTTTGAAACTTCAGTCTATGCCATTTAATCATAGAGAGAGATACACACTTCAACAACGTTTGCAAATTATTCAACTTTTTTATCAAAGTTCACGTTCTATCGCTTATGTCAATTTTCGGTCGACAAAACCGTCCAACAAGACGGACTTTTGGTGCAAAAATTTTAAACAACTTATGCACCCCGGTGCCTGTGCAACAACATAATGCTCGAAGTGAAGAAAATATCGCTGCCGTTCGAGAGTATGTGCGTGAGTAGCCAAGAATGTCGTCGTTTCCATTCGCGTTGAACATTAGTGTGACCAGTTTGTGGCGAATTTTTGGGACTAGCTCGACGCTATGAACTTGGACGATATGTGGTTCCAACAAGACGGCACAATCTGCCATATAGAGTACGATACAATCGAATTATTGAAGACCGAGTTGTCTCTCCCAACGGTTTAACCCCTTTTCCTGGATTTCTTCTTTGGCGTTACATTAAATCGCTGGTCTATGCCAACGATCCAGTAACTTTGGAAGAACTGCAGGCCAACATCCTACGCGAAATCCGTCGAATTTGTATGCTCTAGTCGTGAAAAATTAGGTCCAACGCATGCCAGCGCTTCCGCGGCGGATATTTGAACGATGTCGTATTCCATAATTAATGGCATAGATTGTACTTTAATTTGAAATAAAAATCATTTCCATAACTAATACACAAGTCATTTAATTGAAAAAAACAAAAGCGTAAATGCCCCGTTAATATTTAAATTAGGAAACTTCCCGGACACTCAAAATCTGCTTTTGAACTTTTGAAAAAGTATTGGATTCATGTCAAAATGTCTAAAAATACATGTTTTTAGGGTCCACTGAGTCCCAAAAAGTAGGTCCCTTAAAATGATCTGTATGTGAACCAAATAACTCAAGGCCAGAGAGTACTAGTATTTTACTGAAGTACTTTTAAAGTTTTTTTTTCGATTTCTTTTTAATTCATTAAAAAAAAAAAATTTTTTTCTCTTAATGGGAAGACAGAATTATGTATTATGCTTAGTTTGAGCATAAATCATGTATATACAGAACCACCCTATTTAATTTTTGTTTAGAATTCCCCTTTTTTTTTGTTGGGCGGCATGAATTAATCCAATTTTGATATATTATTTAAGTTAAAATTAAATGACACATACACCCCCCCCTAACGCTTTTGAAAACGTCAAACACTTAGAAGGCGACGCATTACGCGGCACGTCCTAGGAATTAAAATATTAACACCTCTCTCTTTTGATACTGAGTGCATATCGGAATAACACATTCTCCATTTTAGGAATTAGCTATTTTATCGCCGAGGGGTAGTTTTTTTTTTAATTCAATCTCCAATTCTCCCCTTCATACATGTTTTTAGTGAATATTTTAAAAGTTACTCGGACCCTCTCTGGAAATGATACAACCCTTTTTTTTTTTTGAAAAGAGTAAATAATTAAAACTCTAGAAGAAAAGAAGCTAAGAATTATTGTTGTGAACAGTTTTTGATCTCGTATACACAAAAGCTACTTATTTTCCTTCCCTTTTACAAGGCTTAAAACTTAATAATCACCCGAAAATTAATACAGTCTAGTAAGCTCTACGTTTTTACTTTTTCCCTTTTATACACATCAACATTTTTAGTCATAAAATAAGTTCATTTGAATATTATATGTCTATATAGAGAGAGTTGTCTGCTAAAAGGACTTAAATATAGGATGATTACACGATACGATGCCAGAGGAATAATAATTAATTGAAATGATGAAATATACAGAAAAAAAAAATAATTATATTCTTTAGATATTTAAAATCGAGATGTGTAATTAAAGAAAGAGAGGGAAAAAAGACAATTTGTTTCATACAAAAAGATTTTTTTTTTTTAAGATGTAATCAAATATTAGAATGACATTTTATCCTTTGACCTTCTTTCAATTATTACTTTTTTTTTTGTATTCTAGAATTTATTTGTGTGTGTGTGTGGATGAGTAAAATAAATTGAAAAAAAGAAGTTGTTAAGAAGATTACTATTACCTGAGTGTTGACTTTGTTCGTAAACTCAAAGAATAAATGAAAATTTAATTATAATAGTTTCAAAAATTTAATATTTTTACTTTCTCTTATCTATATATGTATATGTGTATATTCATTTATAAAGTATTGTAATAATGTCAAAAATTCGATGTCGATATTATGTTTTGAGGTCTGTTGAGTGCAAAAAAGTGGGTCCCGCATAATGGTCTCTGTCTGAATAAAATATCTCAAAAACGAAAAAAGCTATGTTGTTCAAATTTTATATTTCAGTTAAATACTCTCATGGGACTTGACATGAAGATTTTGTACGAAATCTGCTAAAGCATACTATTACTTTACTGATGTACTTTTTTAGTATTTTTCGATTTTCTCAAAATTCGTTTTAAAGATTTTGATTAAAATTCATAAATCAATTATTTTTTAGATACTCTTTAAAATGTATATTCTCATTTTGCCCTTGAAATCTTTTGAAGCACACTTTACTCTTGTACTTCATAGGAAATTCCAAATCAAAAATTTTACAAGTGGAATTCTAATGTAATGCTGAAAGCTAATTATATGTCGACACAAAAATCTGGTGTGACAAGCACAAAACACAACTTTCAATTACCGAAAGTGAGAAGGCAGTTGTGTTGCTGTGTAACCATCACACCAAATTTTTAATACTTAATATACTTTTTGATACTTATGTGTCATCATAATATGAAAAGAAAATTATTATTATTTTTTTCCCCGGGGGGTATTATTATTCCATTCCAATCCATTGGTTGCTTGAGGATTTGTTTACATTCATGGAATACACAAATCGAAAGAATACATAAATATTCCTCAATACATTTCCTATGGGAGAAATCGTAACTTTAAGAATTAATAACTCAAAAAGTTATAGAAATTTCGGGATGAAAATAATTTTCCTGTAATTCCTAGAAGGTCCTCCTCTTTAAGCATAAAAAATTTCATTTCAAAATTCCGGACAGACAGGCAGACAGACATTAGTGAATTAATATATATATATATAGAGATTAGTATCAAATTAGGATAAAATTTCATTTTTTACTCTTTGGTGTGCCATCAAAGATTTTTCATTTATTACCACCCCGTTAAATCTTTAAGAACTATAAAACCATTTTACGTAGCAATTTTACTGTTGTTTATTCCAATTTTTTTAACATCTGAAGAAGATCAAACACAATCCGAAACATTAACGAAAATTTTAGACAGACCCAAACAAGATAGAGTCCAGATGAGATTCAATCACAAAAGAATGTTCAAGAGAAGAGCCTTTAACAAACAGCCTGATGATTCAGAAAAAAAAAAAAAAGAAAACCTTATTGGCTATAACTCATTGCAACTGCCCTCTGCCCCTCACAACTGAACTTCTCAATCGGATGCTTTTTCCTTTAGACACAAAAACAACACTGCTTGCGTGTTTAATACAACCCCCCACACCCCCACCCTCCCCTATACCATAACGACGTCTGGTTCCGGCTCATGATAAAAATAGAGCGTACCGTAAAGATCAGGTTCCTTCCTGGGGCGGTAACCGGACCCCATGCAACACAAGACATACAAAGTTTTTACTAAATAACTAACTATAAATATATTTCAATAACTGACAAGACGTGAAGGGGAAATTTTTTTTTTTTAAATCATTTTTTAATTGAAAAGATCGAATCTCATCTGGTTTAGATTCATCGAGACTAATGAGGCATAAAAGACTTTAAGAATTTAGTTTGGTTTGGATTTCCAGACATTTGAAACTAATTTAAATAATATGGTGTGATGGTCGCACAGCACACAACTTTCTACCTTCAATAAATGAAAGTTGTGTTTTGTGCTTTTCACACCAGTGTGTTTTGTGACGACATATAAATTGGTTAATACTCGATAATTCAATTATTTCGAGACATTTGAATTTAAAAAAGCTGGTGTGATAGTCACACAACAGACAACATTCTACCTTCGATAATTGAAAGTTGTGCTTTTCACATCAGATTTTTTTTTGACATTTAAATTAGTTTCCGCCAATTTATTATACTCTATAATTCAAGATGTAAAAATGTATAAAAATAGAAAAAAATTGTATTTCAGCCTATTTCTCATATGAAATACAAGAATAAAGTGTGCTTCAAACAATTTCAAGGGTAAAATAAGAATATACATTTTAAAGAGCATCTAAAAAATAATTGATTTATGAATTTTAATCAAAATCTTTAAAGCAAATTTTGAGAAAATCGAAAAATACTAAAAAAGTACATCAGTAAAGTACTAGTACTTTTAATCCAATTTTGTTCAAATCCTTGCTAATAAGAGCCCGTGGGGTATCTAACTTAAATAAAAAATTTCAATCTCTTAGCTCTGAAATATTTTGTTCAAAGAAAAAGAGACCTTTTTTGGACTCATGGAACCTCAAAACATCCAACAATATTTCGACATGAAATTATTGACATGAATCCAATACTTTCTTTTTTTGTATATTATAAATATAAAGGTAAGAGAATGTAAAGCTAAAATGTTTCTCTTTTTTTAAATACGATATTTGATGAGTTTTAATTTGATATTTGAGAAAAGAAAAAATAATCACTTTTGATGAATGAAAACAAGCAATTTGTAAGACAGACAGAACAAATAAACTTGATGGTAAAAATTTAACATGGATATCATCCCTCGGGAAAGGGAAAAGGAAAGAGAGGGAGAGCCTAAATAATAAATAGTATACATTTTGTTACTTAATTAAAAATAAAATAAAAAATTACTTTCTTTTCATGCGCGCAAATGAGCTTTTCTTAGAGACATTTTTTTTTTTTTCAAGTGGAACAAAAGAGTAAAAAAAATTAACAATTTTCGTGTATATATTATAAAAATTTAATTAAAAGTTGTATTTGACGCCTGTACTAACTACAGTTTGAAATTATTCTTTTACCTATACTGTACAGTCAGCGCCACAAATGTCTGAAGAGTTGGGCCTTGAGTTTAATCAACCAAACCAATATTTTTAAAGAAATAAAATCACTTTTGAATGCAACTGATGGGAAAAAGACAATAGTTCATTTTGGTTGCCTAAGTTTAAGGTTCCACACTCTTGAGAAAATCAGGAACTTGTGGCTTCGACTGTTGATTTTTACTTTCTCTTACCTATATATATTGAGAGAGAAGGTATTGGACTCATGTCAAAAAATGTCAATATTTTGATGGATATCCGTTTTGAGGGTCCCTTGAGTCCAAAAAATGGTCTGTCTGTTTGTAAACAAAATGTCTCAAGAACTAAAAGAATTAGGAGGTTGAAATTTCATATTTAAGTTAGGCACCCCACTGGGACGTAACACGAAGCTTTTGAACAAAATCAGCCAAAAATTACTAGTACTTTACTGATGTACTTTTTCAGTATTTTTCGATTTTCTCAAAATTCACTTTAATGATTTTGATTAAAATTCATAAATCAATTATTTTTTAGATGCTCTTTAAAATGTATATTCTCATTTTACACTCAAAACTATTTAAAGCACACTTTACTCTTGTATTTCATAAAAAAATATATTGTTTTTAAAATACAAATATTTTTCTATGTTTAAAAATTTTACAAATTGTGAATTTAAATATACTGCCGGAAATCTAAATATATATATATATATATAATATATATATATATATATATATATATATCGACAAAACAAATCTAGTCTTAACACAAATTTCAATTACTTTAGGTAAGAGAAATTTGTATGCTGTGCGATCAGTCACACCAGATTTTTAATTTAAAATTTGAATTTTTTTTCTTGGGTTAGCCATCGTTGGTATTATTAGCCTACTTTGATTATTCCCTTCCAATATGTGGAATCTTCCCGTTTGATTATGCTCAGATTAAACTAATTATAAAGTTAGTTATCCACAATATTTTAAATATATTTAATGTCAACAATCAGATAAATTTTTCTCCCACTCACCAGTCTGTGGGATTTTTTTTATTTATGAGTGTGCATTCATTTAAGAAGAAAATAAAAAAAAATCAATAAATAAAGCACGTGTCAGTCGGTGTCCAATCGAGTATTTATTATACTTTATAGCCAACTTTTTGGCGTCATCGAGTCTTTCTCATTGCTTTTACTAACATCAATAAAACATACAGGATTATTATTTATTAACTTTACATTAAATGCAAAGCAACCCAAAGTGGCTTTGCAAGAAAAAAAAACTATTCGTTTTCTCTAACTTACATATGTATAGAAAGTATTGGATTTATGTCAAAAATTGGATGTCGAGTTTGAGGTCCTGTGAGTCCAAAAAAGAGGGTCTGTTTGTATATGATCAAAAATAAAGTATGAAGGAATTGAACTACGAGGCTGAAATTTGTGTACAGTGAGCGCCACAAGTGCCTGATCTGCTCGAAAGTGGGAACTTTGAGCTTAGGCAACTTAGTTTTCTAAAGTGTTATATTAAAAGTAGCTTTTACCCTTCTGATCCATTAAAAAAAAGATGATTTATTTAATTTTAAAATTATTGGTTTTAAGGCTTGACTAAGATGAAAGCAGGCACTTGTGGCGCCCACTACCACACTGATGCATGAAAATAAGCTTTTGGTCAAAATCAGGCACTTGTGGCGTCGACTGTACATGTCGAAAACATGTTTTGAGGGTCCTCTGAGTCCAAAAAATAGTCTGTCTGTCTGTGAACAAAATATTTCAAGAACGAAAAGAGTTAGAAGGTTGAAATTTTTTATTTAAACTAGCCGCGACAAGAAGCTTCTCGTCATAGATAGGGAGGCTTCTCCCCCTGGACCTCTCCAGCTGGCTCGGACCCTCCTGCGGCGGACCCTCGCCTTTTCTTCTTAATTATGAAAAGAAAATATTATTATTCCATTCCAATTCAGTGCCTGCTTGAGGATTTGTTTTCATTCATGGAATACACAAATGAAAAGAATACATAAATATTTCTCTATACATTTATGGGAGAAATCGTAACTTTAAGAATTAATAACTCAAAAATTATAGGAATTTGGGGATGAAAATAATTTTCCTGTAATTCCTAGAAGGTCCTCTTTAAGCATAAAAAATTTCATTTCAAAATTCCAACGTTTGAAGCATACTTTGCTCATTAGAGGCCAAAGTAAAAGAAAGTTGTGTACCGTGCGGTCACACCAGATTTTTCCTTCCGACTATTATTATTAGAATTTCTAATTTATTACTTTAAAAACTAAGCAAAAAATTCGTGTATTCAGGATAAACTTTTTTTTTTTTTAAGCTTTTTTGTAAATTAAAATATGAAGATAAATTAACAAAAATATATCTAATATATGAGAAATATAATGAAAGGAAACGGCGCCGAGGCGTGGGCGGAATGGGAGCCACATGAAAAGATTTGGGGGAAGAAGAAGAAGAAGAAGAAAGCGTCGGAGGAGGAGGAGGAGGATGAGGAAGAGGAGGTTGAAATTAAAATAAGTAAATGAGGATCCAAGAGAAAGATGATTTAAGAGTGATATTAAGCAAGCAAGGGTTGGTTTCTAAGGCTTTAAGAAAAGAACGTAGGCGGGGAAGGCGGGGGAAGGGGGATGCCATTGACAACGACGACTGCGTTTCCGGCGTGACACGTGTGCCTTGACACACACTCGCCGATGGACGACAACACGTGAGATGAGTGTCTAACTACTTAAATGCCGGCCTTCTAATACCAATCGATTGATAAAGAAGCCCCTCTTGTCCCGGGGAGAGAAACTTTTTTTCTTTTTTTTTTAATTAGACCTCGAAGATATATTACCCTATTAATAGGTATTTGGCACATGACTAGTCATGGGATAGATAATAACTCTTCAACCGGTTGATAAAGAAGACTTGTTTATTGACGGTTCTTAATTAAAATTTAAGAGATTAAAAAAGACTGTATTTTTTTTTTTGACAATTTTGAGATTTGAGGAAGAGTGCGTTCTGAAACCGAAACGTCAACCGAATATACAAGTGTATTTTTACTTTCTCTATATATTTGTTATTATATATATAGAAGAAAAAGTATTGGATTCATGTCAAAAATTCGATGTCAAAATTTTGATGTTTTGAGGTCCCTTGAGTCCAAAAAGTGGTCTGTCTGTCTGTGTTCAATTTAATGCCTGATGGAATTAAGCTACAAGGTTGAAATTTTATATTTAAGTTAGACACCCCATTGAGGTGTGAAAATAAGCTTTTAAACCGCCAAAGAGTACTAGTAATTTACTGATGTACTTTCAGTTTTTTTTTTCGATTTTCTCAAATTTCGCTCTAAAAATGTTTTTTTTCTTCTATATTTTATTCAACCCATAGCGACGTTTCGGTCATCTATGTGACCATCTTCACGGTAAAAAAACATTTTATTTTTATATCCAACTATGTTTAATAATTCCTTTGACGCCCAGTCAAAGTCAAATATTGACTTTTGATAATTATATAAAATTAAAATGTCTTCCAAGCTTTCTTTTGACTTGACAATATCCATGAAGAAGACCGAAACGTCACTGTGGGCTTAAATAAATAAAAATCTGGTGTACTGGCGCACAGCACACAACTTCTCTTACCTTCGGTAACCGAAAGTTGTGTTCTGTGCTTGTCACACCAGATTTTTGTGTCGACATATATTTAGTTTCCGACAGTACGGTACATTCGATTTTCAAGATGTAAAATTTATAAGTATGGGAAAATGTTTATATTTTGTTACCATGGCAACCATTTCTCCTATCTTTTCTATGGAGTACCAGAGTAAAGTGGTCTTCAGAAGATTTCAATCACAAAATGAGAATATACATTTTAAAGAGCAACTAAATATAGTTGATATATGAATTTTAAAAAAAATCGTTGGAGCAAATTTTGACAAAATCGAAAAAAAACTGAAAAAGTGCATCAGTAAAGTACTAGTACTTTTGGTCGATTTTGTTCAAAAGCTTCGTGTCACGTCCCATGGGGGTGCCTAACTTAAATATAAAATTTCAACTTCCTAGCTCTTTTCGTTCTTGAGATATTTTGTTCACAGACGACACACAGAACACACAGACACACAGACACACAGACAGACAGACCATGTCGCGAAACCACTTTTTGGATTCAGGGGACCTCAAAACGTGAAGATCCATCAAAACCTCGACATCGAATTTTTGACATGAATCCAATACTTTCTCTCTATATTATTTATTACATATATACATATGTAGAGAAAGTAAAAATAAAAGTTTAAAGTGTAAAATACTACAAAAAAAAAAATAACCCTGTAGTTAATCAACACCCAAACACCTACAGACAAATTAAATCACGATTTTTAACTCGATTTAGAGGTGTTGAGTCTAGTTGCGTTGACAGCCGCCTTTTTTCTGTTCCGGTGTTACGTCACAAAATACAAATTTTGGTAAAAACCCAAGTGACAAGCTAAAGGGAGATAAAGAGTTTCATTTCAATAATCGAAACGTCATTCTGGTACCGCTTTAATTTGGCTGCCAAAAGTTTTGAAGTTGAATTAAACTTCGAGTCATAAAGACAAACGTAATCAAGTAAAATAAATTTTATAGAAAAAGAACACCGTCGCACTTTCTCATAAAAATTTGGCTCAAAAATTTTCTGAAAATAAAAAAAAAATTAAACGAATGAAGCAGAACTTTTTAATTAGGGAAAAAAAAAAAAATAAACTTAACGTCTGGTTTAGCAAATATTTTAGAATTCAAAGTAACATCCGGAGGGGTGGTAGGCGTCAATCGGCATCGCAATGTAGTGGCTGTTATTTAATTCCTATCTCCCCTCCCCTCCCCCTCTTACCCCTTTTTCCACTTCTATTTTCAATCCCGCCATTCACAGACAGACCCTTTTCCCATTAACCTAATCTATTCTTAGAGGTGCTAAATGAGGAGCTTAATTAGAACAAAATCACATTTGATAGATCACATTAATAGGCTTAAACAAATTTATTAACTTCCACATTATAAAAAAAAAAGGAAATTTAAAAATAACTAATGTCTGATTTCCTCAATTCCAAATTTCTTTTTTTTTTTAGTTCGAGATTATTTAGTGTCCTTAATTTATTTATTATATCATAAATAAATTAGAGTCAGACATTTTTCTTCTGGAAAATTTGTAAATAAATTAATTTTCTCCTACCTATATATATATAGAGAGAGGAAGAATTTGTTTCATTTCAAAATTTGATATCCTGATTTTGATGCAAATTTAGGTTTTGAGTCGAAAAAAGTGGGTTCCGCAAATTCACTTTTGAGTCCAAAAAAGTGGGTCCCCAAAATGGTCTGTCTTCAAAATCAAATATGAAGGGAATTAGCTACTGAGGATGAAATTTTATATTTATGTTATGCACCCCCCTGGCACGTTTCAAGAAGTTTTTGAACACAATGGGCCAAAGAGTACTAGTATTTTACTGATGTCCTTTTTTTTTTTAGCTTTTTTCGATTTTCCCCAAAATTCAAAAACTATTCTTTTTACGTTCTCTAACTTATATAGATATACAGGTTGTATATATATATAAAAAGGAGAGAGAGAGAAAATATTGGATTCATGTCAAAAATTTGATTCGAGATTTTGATGTCCCCTGAGTCCAATAAAGTGGGTCCCCCAAAATGTCTGTCTATGATCAAAAAAGTATAAAGGAATGGAACTACGAGTTTGAAATTTTATATTCACGTTAGGGGGGGTTACCACACTGAGGCGTTAAAATAATCTTTTGAACAAAATCATCCAAAGAGTACTAGTACTTTATTGATATTCTTTTTCAATTTTTTTAGATTTTCTCAAAATCTGTTCAAAAGATTTTGATTAAAATTCATAAATCAATTATTTTTTTAGATGTATATTTTCATTTTACTTTCAAAATTGTTTGAAGCACATTTTACTTTTGCACTTCCTGAAGATATAGGTGCGTAAATATAAATATTATTCTGTTTTACATCATGAATTTTAATATATCGGCGGAAACTAAATATCTATCGACACAAAAAATCTGGTGTGACTAGCACAGAACGCAACTTTCAATTATGGAAGTTGCGTGATGTGCGACTACTCACCAGGTTTTTATTCCTCAATTTTTGATACATACAATACAATCAATATTAATAATATATTTTAGAAATTTTATAGATTTATGAAATATATATATATAAGTGTGTGTGTGTGTGTGTGGGAGATGCCACTTGAAACTTGAGAGATAAAATATTCATGTTGAAATGCCAATATTGAATATGTTCGAAGATAAATATTTTCAGGACCAACAAGAACAAGTAACGGTTCAAGTTTCTCTCTCTCTCACTCACTCACTCTTGTTGACAACAAGATATGTGATACAAGCCCGATTTCCTCGGATCAACACCGAATTTTATAAATTTATTATACCAATCGGTCGGCTGTGAGACATTTTTATATTCAGATCAACTAAATACAAACAATTCTAACATGTCGTTAAACAATATTTCTTGTTATTTTAAATCGACGGAGGTGAGAAATAAAACTATGTTGGTGTCATTGTGTTACAAAAAAAAAAAAAAATTGTTGGCATTTCACACAACTTTCTCTTATTTTCGGTAATTGAAGGTTCTCTCCTTGTTCCGCGTGATTTTTTCTATTAGTTTTCGCCGATATATTAGAATTCAAGATGTAAAATTTATAAACACTAGCCGCGACGCCCGCCTTCGACAGCCTTAGCCCCCCTGGTCTCTCTTCGCCTTTTCTTCTTAATTATGAAGAGAAAATTATTATTATTCCAATCCAATTCAGAGTCTGCTTGAGGATTTGTTTTCATTCATGGAATACACAAATGAAAAGAATACATAAATATTTCTCTATACATTTCCTATGGGAGAAATCGTAACTTTAACAATTAATAACTCAAAAAGTCATAGGAATTTCGGGATGAAAATAATTTTCCTGTAATCCCTAGATGGTCCTCTTTATTCATATGAAATTTCATTTTGAAATTTCCAGGAAAATTGCCTAAATAGAGCCAGACAGACAGACGGACATTAGCAAATTATATTTACCATGGCTAATGAAGTACAAGAGTAAAATGTGTTTCAAACATTGTTGAAGGCAAAATGAGAATATACCTTTTAAAAAGCATCTAAAAAATAATTAATTTATGAAATTTAATCAAAATAATGCCCTCGGGCTTGGCGTAGTTGGTAGCTTGCCTGCCTTGTATACCAAGGTTCGAAGGTTCGGATCCCAGGCAATCCGATGATTTTATTTAAGCCATTTGGATACCAAATGTGTGTGAATGGGAAAAATTGTGTTTAATATAAAAAAAAATCAAAATAATTAGAGCAAATTTTGAAATATTCGAAAAAAAAAAAAAAAAAAAAAAAACTTAAAAGGTAAAGTACTAGTACTCTTTGGCCGATTTTATTCTAAAGCTTATTTTCACGTCAATGTTAACTAACTTAAATATAAAATTTTAATCTCGTAGACCGTTTCCTTCATACTTTATTTTGATCACAGACAGACCATTATGTTGTATCATTATTATGTCGGACTCACTTTTTTGGACTCATCCATCAAAATCTCAAAATTTTTGACATGAGTCCAATACTTTCTCTCTTAAGATTTAAACTTTCGACCGTTGAAACATTTTGTAAATTAAAATTAAGTATACAAATTAAACACTTGGTTATTTGTTTCAAGGTTTTAATTATTAAAATTATTATTATTATTAAAATTATTAATAAAAAATTAATTAAGTGTTAATTTTTAATTAATAAAATCTTTGAAACAAATAACCTAGTGTTTAATTTGTATATTTAATTTTAATTTACTTCTCTCTCTATATATAAATAGGTAAGTGAAAGTAAAAAAAAAAAAAAAAAAATAGTTTCTTATTTTTCATCTTCTAATAATAAAATAATCATCAAATTCTTCAACAGATCAAAGTTTAAATAAAGAATCAATGAAATATTTAAATAGTTTAATATTAAAATTGAAAACAGGATGTTTTTCGTAAAATTCCATCACACGCAGAGATTAGATTTATTTTAAAATAAGTTGTCACGTTTAATCATCATTCATTTATTTGTGTAGTAATCGGCGCCAAGTATTTTAGAAACGCCCTATAACTACGTTAAAGGATTAATTAAAATGTTTAAAAAGAAAAAAAAACGAATAGCAAATATTAATTTTTCATATTGCCCCGGTGATTATAAAACATAAATCATAAACTCTCTACTCTCATCAACGATTGTATTTATTTATTTATTTATTTTTTAAAGTAATTATCCGATTTAATTAGTTGTTGGTGCGTGAAATGAAGAGGTAAAGTTTAACTATGATATATGATGATTATATCTCCTTGAAAATTCATATTGTAGTTAAGAGAAAAAAGCTACAAATTTCTTCTTTTCTTTTTTACGAGTTGAGATTCATTGGCGAAAATATTTTTCTTTTAATTGCTTTCAAATGTGGAGAGACTCAACTTTATTTGAGTTTTTGTTATAAAATAAAATCTTTACACACAGATACAGATACAATTTGCGGGACCCACTTGGACTTTGGACTCAGGGGACCTCAAAACATCAATCGAATTTTTGACATGATCTCAATACTTTCTGTTTGAATTCGACAAGATTTCTACTTAATAAATGTTGATGATAAGAAGTGGCTGTTGTGTGTGTGATTTGGATATAGGAGACTTAGCAGCCAAGGTATTAAATAAAAAAAAACTTTTAATCGTCGACGTTTCGGTCGCAAATCAAGATGAAAAATACAAGATATACAGTATAATTTTTTTTTTCTCAATAACTAGCTCGATTTGGGCTTCTTACAATCAATATTAGTCATTAGATATAAATGTATATAGTATAATTTGCAATGACAAATAAAAATAATACTGTACAGTGGGCGCCGCAAGTACCTGATCTGTTCGAGAGTGGAGTCTTGAGCTTAGTCAACTAAACAAATATTTTTAAAATAAATAAATCATCTTTTTTTTTTTAATGCAACTAAAGGGGAAATGCTACTTTTAAGATAACACTTCCGAAAGCTAAGTATTTTAGTTGCCTAAGCTCAAAGCTTGCTTCTTCGAGCAGATCAGGCACTTGTGGCGCCCACTGTACATACAATTAATCGTCCGGGGGGAATGTTGTGATTTGCGATCGAAACGTCGACGATTCCAATAATTAAATAAAAGTTTTTTATTTAACTAGCCGCGATATCTAATTTTTAAGTGGTATCCAAATGGCTTAAATAAAATCATCTGACTGCCTGGGATCCGAACCCGCGACTTTTGGAATACGAGGTTAGCACGCTAACCCCTACACCAAGCCCCGATGGCGAAAAGAAAATTATTATTATTCCATTCCAATTCAGGGCCTGCTTGAGGATTTGTTTACATTCATGGAATACACAAATGAAAAGAATACATAAATATTTCTCTATACATTTCCTATGGGGGAAATCGTAACTTTAAGAATTAATAACTCAAAAAGTTATAGGAATTTCGGGATGAAAATAATTTTCCTGTAATCCCGAGAAGGTCCTCTTTAAGCATACAAAATTTGATTTCAATTTCCAACGAGAAGTTGCCTAAATAAAGCGTGACAGACACACAGACAGACGGACGTTAGCGAATTATATTTATATATAGATTCTTTGGCTTCTACATCTCCTATATCCAATTAATAAATGTTTATTAAATTCTTTCTCCACTCTCTCTAAAATCTCCAATTGTGAGTCACCCCAGATTTTTTTTTTAAATGGAATTTTTGCTTAAGTGTTAAATCAGAAACGAGACCTTCCATAAAATAATACCGTCATTCGCGCTTCTCTCTCTAATGAACCAAACAAATCTAATTAGAGAGAGTCAAGTTTCATTTTATCGTTAAATTTAATTAAAACGATTAAAGTTTATATAAAATCAGCAAAAAAAAAAAATTGTCATATCTAAAAATTGTTCGGTCATCAAAGAATATTTGTAAAAAAAAATCAAGGGGTAATGGATAATCTGGACCACTCGAAAATATCTTCAGCTTATTTATAGTTCGGATGTTATGAAATGTTAGCATAAGGACTTGAACCGTGAGAAATGCACCAAGTCAAGTGTGTGTGTGTGGCTGCTTGTTTAAACTTGACGTATACCCCGTAAAGAGCGTGAATATAAAAGGGGTTGCCGCAGATGGACCGACTCTAAGGGCGGATGTGTCTCACAAACAACCCTAACTACTTAGTAATAAATTCTTATTAAATTAAATATTAGATTCCATTTTTTTTTTGGGGGGGGGGATGACGTGCGAAGAATGAAATCGAATGTGAAGAATGAGTCAGGGTGGGTGGGTTCTGTGATTCGAACAAACATCAACAAAACAAAACAAAACAAAAAAATGTTCAATTAATTCAATTGGCTTGATTGAAGTCAGTCAACGTTTGACGACCCGAGGGCCTTTTTACAGTTGAAAGAATTCATTTGAAAATTTGTTTGTTTTATTAATCTTCTGAGTCCAATAATAATATTTAGTGAATCCGGTATGGGAAGCTCAGAACAAAAGTTGGGTTTTATACATGATTTTAAGGTTTTATACAAAAATAAAACTGTATAAAACTCGGATACGCATGCGCACACCCATCGAGAAAAGAAATTCAAATAAAATTCATTTCTTTTTTTTTAGGAATTTGATTTTTTACATTTTTTTTACATCGGCCTAGTTTTATCCGTGGTAGTTTTATCCATGTATAAAACCATGTATTATACTACGTTATCCCGAATAAAACTTGCCAACTTTGCTCAGAACACAAGCGTGGTGTGCGATGAGTCACACCAGTTTTTTTTTGTTATTTATAATTGATAAAATAATTATCAAGAAAATAAAGCTTTTGTGGTTTGAATTATTATTATTATTATTAGGTGAATTTTAATTATAAATCACATTTTGTATTAATTATTGTGACTAATTTCATGGGAATGTGGCGGGAAAATTTGTATCTAGCTTCATAGGAATGTCTGCAGATGGCGCTGATGTCGTTGTATCTAAAAAGGCACGTAACGGTCGTAACTTGAGTCGGAGCAAGTACACAATACTTGATAACAGCTGCACAATAAGCAGTAGAAACGTTGTACAGTATTTTCACTTTAAATAAAAATGTGGTCTCTAATTAAAAATTTTCGACAATTTCTTGTCATCATCCGATGATGACAAGAAATTGTCGAAATACGTATTAAGTGTTAATTTTTAATTAATAAAACCTTTGAAACAAATAACCTAGTGTTTAATTTGTATATTTAATTTTAATTTACTTTTACATATTTTCTTAAACGTATCGGCATTCATCAGAGCCAGTTGGCGAGAAATTCACAAGAAGGGATGAAGATTGCTTAGACAAGGGGCCGAAACGTCAGCCTGGTTCGGCTTTAAAAAAATTCGACCCACAAAGACATATCACATAAATTATTATACTTATGTAAAAATTAAATTAAAAATAAAAACTCTGGTGTGACTCGCACAGAGCATACAACCCCTGTTGTGTTCTGTGCTTGTCAAAAATTCATTGATTTATGAATTTTTATCAAAATCGTTTTAGGGAATTTAGAAAAGAATTGAAAAAGTATATCTGTAAAGTACTCTTTGGCCGATTTTGTTCAAAAGTATCGTGTCACGTGCCAGTTGAGATATCTAACTTAAATTTCAATCAACCCCTTAGCTCTTTTTACAGACCATTTTGCTGGACTTTTGGACTCAGGGAATCTCAAAACATGTATATCCATTAAAATTTCGACATGGATCCATTACTTTCTATTTATATACATATGTTTATAGGTGAAATTAAAAAAAAATCTGTTGTAACTGATCCCAAAGCACACAATTTATTCGAAAGTTGTGTTCTGTGCTTGTCACACCAGATTTTTTTGTGTTAGTTCCACCGATACATTAAAACGGCACATAGGTAAGAGAAAGTAAAAACAAATATCACTCCTATATTTAATAGAAAGACGTTTTCTATTTGACTTCACCTGCTTGTTATTGTAATATTATTGTATATATTCTAATTTTTTTTTTTTTTTTTTTTTGTTTCAGATCTCAACAACGTGCTTCTTCCGTTCTTCGAGCTCTTATCGTTTCTTCCATTTTCTCGTAAGTGTTTATTATACAACATAATATAAACATTTTTTTTTTTACAATGGATATTACTTGCGAAAAAATTAGGCCTTTTATGCTTTTCCAAGGCTATAGAGGAGTTTATAAAATGAAATTTGCATATTTTTAATATATAATTGGTTAGATGGTGAGTGCGAATCAATATTTTGTTTTTGCACTCTCCCCTCTACGCATTTGGAAGCACACAGACCCTTTTAGCGTCAAAATAACATTTCGACTTTAACGAATCGTTAAGGATTTAATGAAACTTTTTCATATTAATCAAAATCAAAATTTTTACTCGAGTCGTATTATATATCAATAAGAGGAAATATAATTGTTGTTAAATTTTTTTTATATATAGCCTACCTTAAACGTTTTGAAGTTTCATTTTAAAAATTATCTATAAAAAATATATCGACTGATTTGATGTAAATGAATTCATGGTATGTCTATTTGTTGCTGGAAGAAATGTATAGGCGGATTCAAAGAGAGAAATTTCAACACATTCGACAGTTAAAGCCTTACCAGGTTGACGTTTCAACGCCTTGGCCATCTTCAGAGCCGGTCGGCGAGAATAAATGAAAACACAATTTCAATACAATAAATGAAAATATAATTTATGTATTAATGTAAGGTATTTGATATTTGATATATTACCCTAATTTGTTCGATTCAAAAAAAAAAGGTCTTGTTTCATTTTTAGAGGAAAAATTTTGTATTATTTTATATTTAAATAAAATAAAAATAAAATAATAAATAAAAAATAAATAAAATAAAATTTTATTTGAAATTGAAAATGAATCATTCGAGGGCACAAGAATAGAAAATTCAATAGTTTTAGTCAGAAAATTAAAGAAAGTGATGTAAAAAGAAGATTCTTAATGAAAATGACGTCATTGTGACGTGATTTTCCTTATTTTCTTATTATATAGAGATTAATATAAGTGTAGAGGTTGGCGAATTAAATTTAAATAGTGAATGGCAATTTTGTTTAATTTTATATTTAAATAAAATAAAAATAAAATTAAAATAAAATAAATAAAATAAAATAAAAATAAATGTAGAAGTTAGCTAGAATAAATGAAATTATGTTATATTTTCATTTATTGTATTGAAATTGTATTTTCATTTATTTTTCGCCAACCATCTCTGAAGATGGCGTAGACAAGAGGCCGAAACGTCCGCTTGGTAAGGGTCTAATAAAATGAATTTACATTTGACTGCCGACTGTCTTGAAACTTTTTTTTTTACTCTGCCTTTAAAAATAACATAACTATTATTTGTGACTTTTTAGTACAGTCGGCGCCACATATGCCTGATTGATTCAAGAAAATGCTTAGCTGTCCCATATGTTGTCTTTTCCCCTTTATTTGAATTAAAAAAAAAAAAGATGATTTATTTTTAAAATATTGATTTCGTTGACTCCACTCTCGAGGACATCAGACACTTGTGGCGCGGACTGTTCACGTAAATTCGCAAGTCGATTCATACAAAATTCTCACTAACAAATTTGCACAATTTTAATTTCAAATATTTAATTATAAAATTAAACCTAAACTGCCATTTTTTTTTAAATCGAACAATTGTATATCAAATTCGCTCTTATGAATACAATATTAAACCTTGTGCATATATGACTTCATAAATTATTTCCTATTGGACCAACTGTTGAGTGCCGAATACCGAATAAACCGCTGGGAAATTAATTCCCTTCCCCTATGACCCCTTTTTATCCCCCCTCCCCTCCGCCGCCCTCACCACTGACACCTACACAATGCATGCATTTTGCTTTATTATTACGAAAAAAAAAATTCCCTCAAAAACGGAAATAACCTTTTATCTGTCGATCCATACTAAATTTTAAAATTAGATTTGTAATAGAAACTTCCTGTGAGAAAAAAAAAAAAAAAAAAAAAAAAAAAATCTAAATAACGTAAAAGTAAATTTCATTTTAATTGATATTAATGATTGTTTTATAATATAAAATTTTTTCGCTGATCTCTTTATTGATTAGGTAATGTCAAGATTTGCTTAATTATCCATGAATCATAGGTTTGGTTTCCCTCCAAAAATTCTTTTTTTAATGGTCTCGACAAGTACACCATCTTTTTTTTATAATTGACGTTAAAATTAGGTAAAATTATTTAACTAAATTTTATTGAGAGCCTCAAAACTAGTGAAATCCATTGGTGTAGCTTATGGTATGGATTTTGTGCTGTCACACCAAGAATGGATATTTTTTTTGTTATTTTCGGCATCTTTTCACTTTCTATTATATATCTTAATATTAGTATTGGATTCAGTATTGGATGAATGTCAAAAATTTGATGTCTATATACGTTTTGAGTCCAAAAAAGTGGGTCTCAAATTGTCTGTCTAACAAGTCGGAAATGAGCTACGAGGTTAAAATTTTATATTTGAGTTAGCATCGCCCTACATGCAAGCCGATTCTTTTGAACGAAATCAGCTAAAGAGTACTAGTACTTTACTGATAAACTTTTTAAGATTTTTATTTTTTTATTTTTTTTTTTTGTGATTTTCTCAAAATTCGTTCTTACGTTTTTGATTAAAATTCAAAAATCAATGATTTTTTATATGCTCTTTAAAATGTATATTTTCATTTTGCTCTTAAAATTGTTTTGAGCATTACTTTACTCTTGTATTTCATAGGAAAGTTAAAAGAAAGTGTGTTGTACGACAAGTCACACCAGGTTTCTATATATTCAATATATTTAAAGACAATATTCATTTTGTATTAATATTATAGAAAATATTGGCGGGATGATATATGGTCAAAATGAAAAATAAATAAAATTAAATAAAATAAAAATAAAAAAAAAAATAAATAAAAAAAATAAAAAAAAAAATAAAATAAATAAATAAAAATAAAATAAAAATAAAATAAATAAATAAATAAAAATAAAATAAAAAGATTTTGGTAATGGGTTTATTTGTCTTTTATTTAATTTATTTAATTATTTATTATTATTATTTAATTAATTAATTAATTAATTTTTTTATTTAATTTTTTCTCTTAAACCCAGCTACGCCACTGGTGTGTGAAGCGAAACCTCTACTCCCAAGGATATAAGCAATTTATTTAGAAAATTAATATCATAATTTACAGAGTGCATGATGTATTAATATTTCTGGAATTTTTCTTTATAAAAGAGTGTAGGGTTAATATGAAAGCTGGATGATGTTTTTGATATAAATAAATTATCGTGATGATTTCGGTCTTGTGTACAAATTTCATCCCCTCCCCCCTCCCCTCCCCCACCACTTTCCAACCAAATGTATGACTTGGGAGCCCATCAAGTGAGATATCTCTCTGTGAACACGCATACCAATTTGCATATATGCACATGTTTCACGCCACTCAACATGCACGCGCACATGCATATTATATATATATATCTTGTGCGAAATACGCGGAGCATCAATGGATGGGTGTTGCGACAACATTTGGTTGGCATTCATTTAAATTCATGGCAGACAAACTAAACTTAATTAGATATATTTACTTAGATGAACTCTTTGGAACCTTTTAATATGTAAATTTAATGATTAATCAAAAAAAAAAAAAAAAAAAATTTTTTTTTTCCATCCAATCATAATATAATAATTAATGTCGACAAGTATTAGAAATATATAACCGGTTTATATATAGACAAATTAAATAATTATGGTACTAATTCACCAAGAAGGAATTTTTGTTGTGAATTATAAAAACCTGATGTGACACACAGCACACAACTTTCTTTTAACTTCGATAATTGTTCACACCTCACACCAGATTTTTTTGTGTCGACATATAATTAGTTTCCACCATTACATATTATTAATTCAAGTTGTAAAATCTATATATAATAATAGCGGAGTGTCCGTCTGTCCGTCTGTCACGCTCTGTTTGACCAACTTCCCGTTGGAATTTTGAAACGAAATTTTGCAGTCTTATAAAGGACGTTATGGAGAGTCCCGGGTTTCGAAATTCCTATATCCTTTTGAGTTATTGATTCCTAAAGTTACGATTTCTCCTATAGGAAATGTATAGAGATATAACTATGTATTCTTTGCATTTATATATTCTATGAATGTAAACAAATCTTCAAGCAGGCACTGGATTGGAATAGTAGTAATAATAATTTTCTTTTTATAATGAAGAAAAGGCGAGGGTCCGACGTAGGCGGGCCTGAGCCAGCTTGCTGAGGGTCCAGGGGGGCTTAGCCTAGCTGTTACCATGGGCTTCTGTTCTTTCCTATGAAGTACAAAAGCAAAATGTGTTTCAAACAATGAGAATATAGACCTACTTTTTAAAAAGCATCTAAAAAAATAATTGATTTATGAATTTTAATCAAAATTGTTAGTGTGAATTTTGCGAAAATCGAAAAAAACTGAAAAAGTACATTAGTTAAGTACTAGTACTCTTTGCCCGATTTTATTCAAAAGCTTATTTTCACGCTTCATATGGGTACTTAGCTTAAATATAAAATTTCAACCTCGTAGTTCATTTCCTTCATAATTTATTTTGATGGGACCTTTTTGGACTCAGGGGACCCTCAAAATCTCAACACCGGATTTTGACATGAATCCAATACTTTCTCTTTATATATATTTATATAAATAAGAGAAATTAAAGCCATAATTTGAAATAAAATTTAAATTTTTTTTCTTAATTTATTTACTTATAAAAATCAAATATTATTTTTGGACTTAATGGCCTTTGAGCCTTTTAATATGTAAATTTATTAGTTAATAAAAAAATACTTAAATCATTTTTCTTTTTTTTTTTAATAATTAAAGTCGACGAGTATTATATATTAACCGGTTCGAATATAGACAAATAAAATAATTATGTTTTCTGCCCTTTTTGTAACCTCTGAAAGGAAAACATTTTAACAAGATTTGTGGATGTTTTAATGTGGTTAGGAATGCAAATAAAGAAAAAGGAAAAAAAATCAAGATTCTCTTGTTGTTGATCATTATGGTGTTTAGTCGGAATAAAAATTTGAGATGTCATCTTTTTTTTTTACTTCAAAAATCTGGTGTGACGGGTGGTACAGCATGCAACTTTCTCTTTACTTTGGTAATTGAAAGTTGTGTTCTGTGCTTGAAACATCAAGTTTTTTTGTGTATATATATGCTTAGTTTCTGGCAAAAAAAAAAAAAATACAAGAGTAAAGTGTGTTCAAAACAATTTTAAAAACAAAATGATGAAATACATTTTAAAGAGTATCTAAAAAATAATTGATTTATGGATTTTAATCAAAATCGTTCGAGCGAATTTTGAGAAAACCGAAAAAAACTGAAAAAGTACATCAGTAAAGTACTAGTACTTTTTGGCCGATTTTGTTTAAAAGCTTATTTTCACGCCTCAGTGGGGTGTCTAACTTAAATATAAAATTTCAGCCTTATAGCTTGATTCCTTCATTCTTTATTTTGAATACACTATTTTCACTTTTTTGGACTCAAGGAACCTCAAAATCTCGACATCGAATTTTTGACATAAATCCAATACTTTCTCTCTCATTATATACAGTATATATATAGGCAAGAGAGAGAAATATTCAGTCTGTCTGCCTGTCAAGTAACCTCTAGTTAAATCTTGAATTTTTTTAACACTAACAAGTAAGATGCTATTAGAATTCAAGCGTTTCAAAAATTTTTTGGATGGGGTATGGGATAAAAAAATGGAAACTTTAAAAACGATAACAAAACAGTGGCAAACTTGATCAAATAATTATATTGATTAGGATAGAATAAAGGAGAAAATAAATAGTCCAGCAGAATTATTATTATTATTTTATTTAATCCCTTAGCGACGTTTTGGTCATCTATAGAACCACCTTCATGGCAAGGGTTCAGTAAAAAAAAACCCTTTTAACTCTAACCCTGAAGATGGTCGCACAGACCACCGAAACGTCGAAAAATAAAGAAAAAACATAGCTCTGTTTGTGCCTTTATTTGATCCTTTTTCAATATAAGTAGTTTTTTTTTTTTTTGTAATCTAAAGTTTCTATTCTTTATCATAAATGCAAAGAATACTTAAATGTTTCTGTATTGCTATGGAAGAAATTATAATTTCAGCAATTATTAATAACTGAAAAAGTTATAGGAATTTCGGGAGTTTTTCTGTATTCTCTAGGTTTTCTTTAAGCATATAAAATTTGGTTTCAAAATTACGGGAAAATGCCCAAATAGAGAGTGATAGACAGACAGACGGACATTATTGATTTTATTTTTACTCTTAAATAAACTCATAACTTTGCCTAACTTTTAGACGTCTTTTTACTTTCTGTTACCATATATATACAATATATAGTGAGAAAGTATTGTTTTTTATATAATCACAACGTCATTGTTATCAGATTTTAATTACCTATACATACATAGATAGTAAATATAAATAGCAAAGTGTTAATCCAGCGCCTGTGTATTTATTTATGTTAAATAAATTCGGATATTTGGAGAATGGTTTCTGCCTCTGGTTGTTGAGTCCATCGCTAAATATAAAGACCTTTCAGGCTTTGATGGTCAGCTTTCAAGATAGCAACGAAATTAAAAGAGGGAAGAACAAGAAGAAGAAAAAAAGCATCTGTTTTTAGAAAAAAGAAAAAAAAAAGAAAATATCCATCTTAATCATTTTCTTTTTATGTTTTATTTTTATATTTTTTTTTTTTCGTTACGAGACCTCGAAATTAAATCAAAGAGGAAAAATTTAATAAACGTTTGGAAAGATGGATTATATAAATTAAAGGAAGCTAAATGTGTTTATGTTATGATTTTAATTTTTATTAAATTTCACAAGTAACGTTTTTTTTTTCTTTTATCCCAGTTTAATATTAAAATTTTTTAATACTAATACAAGTAGCCAATTTGTATTCTGATTTCGCGTAATTATATATTAATTACAATGTAATTATATAATTAACATATCATATACGCGAATTTATTTAACATAAATAAATACACAAGAGACGGATTAACGCTTTGCTATAAATTTATTATCAAAACAAAAATTTACTAATTTAATGTTATTTAGTGATTAGAATTTAAACCTACTAGATTTTTAGCCCACTTTCGGCGGACCTTGCTTCTAGTCTGAGGGTTTCGTCCCACATAATAACAATTTTTTACTTTCTCTTTCCTTTATACATGTATTGGAAAGAGAAAGTATTGGATTCATGTCAAAAATTTGATGTCGAGATTTTGAGGTCTCTTGAGTCCAAAAAAAGGTCCCGTAAAAATGATCAAAATAAAGTATAAAGGAAATGAATTACGAGGTTGAAATTTTATATTTAAGTTATGTACTTCACTGAGGTGTTACAATAGACTTTTGAATAAAATCGGCCAAAGAATACTAGTACTTTACTAATGTAATTTTTCAAGTTTTTTCGTTTTTCTTCAAAATTCGCTGTAACGATTTTGGTTAAAATTCATAAATCAATTATTTTTTACTCCCTCTTTAAAACGTATCTTCTCATTTTGCTTTCAAAATTGTTTGAACCAAACTTTACATTTGTATTGCATAGGAGAAATGTTAACAAAATTTGTATGTTTATAAATTTTATTCCATTTTGAATTCTAATATATCTGCGGATTTTAAATATATATCTACACAAAAAAATCTGGTGTCTCAAACAGATAACACTACCGAAGTAAAGAGGAAGTTGTGGGCAATGTGACCAGTCACACCAGATTTTGTTTTATAAAATATTACCATCCCAGTTCTGTTTTATTCTTTCTAGATGTTTTCAATTCGGTCGTGCTGTCTTATACCCATTTCCATATTTTTTTTTATATATCGTATTAACGCTTAACTCAACTTTTAAGTTGTTATTTTTAAAGAGTAATATCCTTGAAAAATTTCACTTCTCTCTCTCAGTTTAAATTCTATTTTTTTATTTAAATTGTTTTTTTATTCAATGAATTTGAATATATAAAAAAAAAATATTCATTGAATAAAAAACTAATTTAAATAAAAAATCTATTTTGAATGGAAAAAGTCAAGTACTTTTACTATTCAAAAAAAAAAATCCCCACCTAGTTAATATACTAAAAGTCAATCAATCATAAATTTATGTATATAATTCGTTAATGTCCGTCTGATACACTCTGAAATTTCTAAGAGGACTTTCAAAGGAAAAGTATTTTCGACTCGAAACTCCTTAACTTGTTAAGTTATTAATTTCAAAAGGTTTATAGCTGTATATTAAATATTACCTGTAAAAATAAGAGAGGGATTTTGTTTTTTTTTGTTAATCTCAGCCTCCTGCTACGCTGACGTTTCGAGCAGTGCTGGACTGGCCCATCGGGATACCGAGAATATCCCGGTGGGCCCTCAAATATATCATATTTAAGGGTTTAAATTATTAATGTACTTTTTTTGTAATTTTTTTCCTTAAATTTAATATTGTGGGCCTATGTCAATAGAGGCCATCTTCAGGGGCATATAGCTGCCAAATGCAAATTATATATCCAGGTATTTCTTTGACACTTAATGGGCCGTGAAGATGGCCTCTATCGAGACCGAAACGTCGGCCCAATAAAATATTTAAAGGAAAAAAAAAATTTGGCTGCCAGTCTCTGCTCCTGCAACCTGATACAAAAAAAAAAAAAAAAAAAAAAAAAATGAAAAATTACATCAGTAAAGTACTAGTACTTTTTAGACGATTATGTTCAAAAGTTTATTTTCACATCTCAGGGGGTGCCTAACTTAAATATAAAATTTCAACCTCGTGGCACATTTCCTTCATGCTTAAAAATGTCCACACACACATAGACCAAATGGCGGGACCCACTTTTTTGGACTCAGGGGACCTCAAAATATGTATATTCATCAAAATCTCGACATGGATTTTTCGACATAATCGCAATCAATATATGTATATACATACTGTAAGAGAAAGTAAAAAGGAAAGTTAAGACGAGAGTCAGTAGATTCTCGCTAGTCAGAGAGGGTCCGCCGCGGGTGGGTAGCAAATTTTTTTTTTTTTTTAAGCAAATTTTAATTATTTTTGTTAATTGCCTTTTTATTATTCTAGTTTATTTTATTAAATACCTCCGAACGAACGAACTTTGTTTAATAAATCTCTCACTTGAACGGTTTATTAAACTTCTTCTTCTTCTTCTTTATCAATTTTAATATATTCAAAGAAACAGAAAATTAATTTCACCCTGACACCTATTTGCAATATTTAAATACTTTTTACTAGTTTTTAAATTAATTAATCTTGACGATAACTTTTTAGCAAGACATGCACAAATTAAATTAAATGATTAACATTGTCTTTTAAACTCTCTTTCTCTCTCTCTCTTTTTATTTCCAACCCAAGAGAATTGAATTGTTTAATTTAAAAATTGGTCAATTTTTTTATTTTTTTATTACACCTATAAAACTAAAAATTAAAATTTTCATTACATTTTAATTTCTTCTTTTTAAAGGTGATTTTATCGTTGATTTGAATTTAACTATTTTATACAAAATTAGTGAATAATTATTAAATAAATATATATTATACAAAAACAAACAAAATAGAATCTACTTCAATCCCTGTTGCTGAGAGATTAGAGATAGTGACTAAAAAATGTTTTTAAAAAATCAGGTCACAAAATACTTTTGGTAATTGAACGTTGGTCACATCAGATTTTTTGTGTCCACATATATGTAGTTTCGGACAGTACGGTACTTTTGAATTAAGGGCGGATACAAGAAGGGGTAAAGGGGGTAATTTTTGGGGAAAAAAATTGTATTTTTAATATAAAATTTTAAAAACTATTACTTAAAAAATATGATTTGTATATATATTCTGGTAAACAACTACAGAATGCACCTTTAAATTACCGATTATAAGAAAAAATTGTGTACTGTGCGACCAGTCACACCAGATTACCCCCCCCCCTAGAAACTCCTTTGGATCCGCCACTGGTTTGAATTATAAACATAGAAAAATATTAATATTTTGTTACCATGGCAACCTTTTTTTTCTATGAAGTACAAAAGTAAAGTGTGCTTCAATCAATTTTGAGAACAAAATGAGTTACAAATTTTAAATAGCATATAAAAAATTGATTTTTAAATTTTAATCAAAATCGTAAGAACGAATTTTGTGGAAATCGAAAAAAACTGAAAAAGTACATTTGTAAAGTACTAGTACTCTTTAGCCAATTTTGTTCAAAAGCTTATTTTACTATAGTGGAGTTCTTAATTTAGAAAATAAAATTTCAACCTCCTACATCATTTCTCTCATACTTTATTTTATATATCATTTTGCGAGACCCACTTTTTTGGACTCATGAGACCTCAAAACATTTGCATCAAAATCTTGACATTTTTGACATAATCCAATACTTTCTTTCTATATATATACAGATAAGAGAAAAAGTAATATACAAAACAATAATCAGCCTATGGAATCAATTACAAATAAATTTTAATGTAATTTAAATTCTAATCCTACTCTCAGAAACTCTGGTGTTACAAGCACAGAACGCAACTTTCAATTACCGAACTTTTTATTTCCTAGTTTCTATTAAAAAGGCGATCTCGAATTTCAACTTTCCTTCAAATCCCTTCTCTAAGTCTCACCAAATTAAGGATTAGTAATATGTGGTGGTGGCCATTGGTAAAAGCCTCTTATTTAAACTGTTTATTCCCCCATGAACTGAGTTTCTTGTTGGTAGGACACGTGTCTCTACTTTCATTCAAATATTTGGGGATGAACATTCAAAGAGTACTTGAATCTGTACAAATAACAAGAATAAGTTGCAACATATCAAGATCAATTGATTTGCATCGTGACTTGAGCTGTCGTGGATGGGGAAAAAATTAGAGAGACTTCTACTTCTGCTCTTTATTAGTATCACTAAAAGGGTTGCTGTATCCACCAAATTTTACTTTCACTTACCTCCAATCCAATACGGATTCATGTCAAAAATTTCAAGATTTTGATGCAAATACATGTTTTGAGGTCCCATGAGTCCAAAAAATGGTCTGTCTGTCTATGAACCAAAAATCTCAAGAACGAAAAGGACTAGGAGGTTGAAATTTGATATTTAAGTTAGATACACTTCTAGCACGTGACATAAACCTTTTGAATAAAATCGGCCAAAGAGTACTAATACTTTACTGATGTACTTTTTCAGTTTTTTTTGGATTTTCTCAAAATTCGTTTGAACTATTTTGTTTAAAATTCATTTTTTTACATACTCTTTAAAATGTATATCCATATTTAATTGTTTAAAGCACACTTTACTCTTGTACTTCATAAAATATCTGGTGTGATAAGCACAGAACTAAACTTTTAATTACAGAATGTAAGAGAAGGTGCTCAATCACACCAGATTTTTTTTTTTAAATGGCATCCGGCCATTTGACGATTATCTTGTCATTAGAATGTATAAATTTCCTTTTTATTGATCAGTCGCGGAATTTTTTCTCTCTTGTGACCTGACAATATTTTTGTTTGCACATCATCAATCTTTCATTAAGATCATTCGGTTGTTGTAAATTAAGTAATTTAAACCAGAAGATTTTATCGCTTGTTTATTTAAAGATAAAATTTAAATTATGTTACCTCATCGTCACTTTCTTAAGAAATATTCTCTGTTAATGATAGAACGTTTTTTTTTTTTTTTTTTTTTTTTTTCGAATTAAAAACAACTTTGCCTCCAAATTTGTTCCAAGATAATTTAAAATCACACTGAATGAATGGGTGTGTTATTTGTTTTTAAGTAAATGTAGTGTCTGTTTATTTATTTATTTATTTGTGTTAACGCAATATGTTTCTCTCTATATCTAGTTAAGTTTAATTAATATGACTGACTTTTTGACTATAACTTATTCGAAGAGTGTTACTACTGTCGTAATTTAAATAAAATCTTTTTTTTCTAAACTAACAAATATCAATATATAAATTAAGTTTTTATTGACTTCAAATCTACAAACACATATTTATAAAAAAAAATCTGGTGTGATGATAGCACAGCACACAACTTTATCTTTGGTATTTTAAAGTTGTGTTCTGTGCTTGCCCCACTAGATTTTTTGTGACGACATATATTTATTTTCCGAGAGTACTCTACGTTTGAATTATAAACATAGAAATACTGTATATTAATATTTTGTTACCATGAAAACCATTTCTTCTATGAGGTACATGAAATGTACTTCAAACAATTTTGAAATGAGAATATACGTTTTAAAGAGAATCTAAAAAAATAATTGATTTTTGAATTTTATTCACAATCATTAGAGAAAATTCGAGAAAACGGAAAAAATACTGAATAAGTACATTAGTAAAGTACTAGTAATTTCCGGGCGATTTTGTTCAAAAGATTATTTTCGCGCCTCAGTAAGGTAATCTAATTAAATATTAAATTTCAACTTTCTAATTTCTTTCTTTCACATTTTATTTTGATTACTTACATGCACTTTTACGAGACCCTTTTTTTGGACTCAAAGGACCCAAAAAACTCATCAAATTTTGACATGAAGATTTTTATATATTAAAATACATAGGTAAGAGAAAATAAAAACAGGCCAAAGACTTTTATTGCCAGTTATATTATAAATAATAACTCAAAATGTTATTTCAGAATATTATTCTAGTGATATATTTTATTATTCTACACTGATATACTATTTTTTTACGGCTTGTCACTTATTGATTTGTAAAGAAAGAAGAATAAATTGAGTCTATTTTTTTTAGCACGAGTTCTATTGTACTATCACACAATCCTTTTTTTTCTGAGAGGGATATTGAGACAAGATTTGATTTGAATCCCACTTTTATCCAACAAGATATAAAATTTATTAGTTCAGTAAAAAAAAAGTGAAAGAGAAGACTTGATTTACAAAAAAAAAAAAAAAAAAAACTCTACTTTCTCTTACATATATGTTATATGTATATATGGAGAGGAAGTATTGGATTGATGTCAAAATTTCTATGTCAAATTTTGGCTCCTGAGTCCAAAAAATGGGTCTCGCAAAATGGTCTGTGAACAAAATATCTCAAAACGAAAGAGCTAGGAGGTTGAAATTTCATATTCAAGTTAGATACCCCTCTGGGACGTGACAGGAAGCTTTTGAACGAAATAGGCCAAAGAGTACTAGTACTTTACTGATGTACTTTTCCAGATTTTTTTTTTTCGATTTTCTCATAATTCGGTTTAACAATTTTGTTTAAAATTCATAAATCAATTATTATTAAGATGCTCTTTAAAATGTACCATTCTCATCTTTCTCTTTTTTTATTATTTCGCCTGTTTAGCCTCCTTCATTGAGCGGCGATTGAAAATTCATATTTTTTTTTTTACAGTGTACTATTTAATTGACCTGAATTTTAATAAAAGTTTAATTAAAAATTCCAACCCCACTCCCTCATCCAATATCAATTTATTTTGTTCTTGGAAATATTGAATTTACCCAAAGTCTTCTCGTCGGTATTGATAAATATTATCCTGTCCAAGAGATAGAGTATGAAAAAGGCAATCAGGAGGGTAAGGTAAAATAATGAACTCTCTTTTTTTCTAATTTACACCTATATTCAGAGCGAAAATGAAATTAAATACGATAGACGGTGTCATATATATATATATTTTGGTGTTAAGATAAGACAACAGAGGGATGGTGATCCGAATTCACGGCGTTACTATGACAACCGATGTGTTTAAACAGAGTAGAAGCCACCGCCCAAAAAAAAAAAAAGAAAGAAAGAGACATTTAAAGAAGAGAATTTGCCAGTTATGTTTGCAGACTATTGAAAAAACAAAACTTCTTTTTTTTAATGGTTGTCTATTTTAAAGTGAATAGATCTCAGTATATGCGTTCGATAAATTCAAGAAGGGATATTAAAAAAATTAGTTTAGATTTTATTTAAACATACTTATTGATAAGAAAATCTACTGTGACTGATCGCCGGTACAGAATTTTTAATTGAAAGTTGTGTTCTGTGCTTGTTACGCTAGATTTTTTTCGACATATATTTCACAATTGAAATTTTAGACATTTTTATATTTTATTTTACTTTAATATTGTATTTCATATTGTTTTCATATTGCTTTAATATTGTATTTATATTGTTTTGGGTTTGTTTTCATATTGTAATAATTTTGCTTTTGTTTTCCCTTTTTTTTGTATTAATTTTGCTTTGTTTTCCCCTTATTGTATTAATTTTGCTTTGGTTTTGTTTTTATATTGTATTAATTTTGTACTGTGTATATTAATTTGAGAAATAAGTATTTTGTAGAATTTTTGGCCCAATGGCGTGAGACTAAACAGGCAAAATAATAAATACTAATAATATAGAGTACTATCTGAGAAACTAATTATATGTCGTCTCAAATCTCTATATATTATATATAGAGAGAAATTATTGGATTCGAGATTTTGAGGTCCTCTGAGTCCAAAAAAGTGGGTCCCGCAAAATGGTCAGTCTGTGATCAAAATAAATTATGAAAGAAATGAGCTACGAGGCTGAAATTTTATATTTAAGTTAGGTACCCCATTGTGGCGTTAAAATAGTCTTTTGAATAAAATCAGCTTAAATGTACTAGAACTTTACTGATGTAATCAGCATTTTCTGATTTCCTAAAATTCGAACACTCCTATAATTCGAACCAACAAATTAACCTTATAATAGTACAATAATAATTTCATTTTGTAATTGGTTATAAAATATTATAATCTATTACTTATGTGTATATATATAGAGAGAGAAAGTATTGGATTCATGTCGATGTCGAGATTTTGAGGTCCCCTGAGTCCAACAAAGAACAAACAGAGCATCTCAGACGGATAAAGAGACGTCAATTTTATATTTAGATATTTGAATATACACCCCATACTTTAAGTTACGTCAAATTATAAACAGAAATTCGTGACTAAAATTTTCCACACCTTTTTTAAACAATATATTACTAAATAATAGCTTATAAATAATCCAAAACGGTAGTCTAATTTTCCCTGTCATGATTTCAAGAGAAGGAAGGGTTGACTCTCTTCCCCCCCCCCCCTTGGAAGAAAATCAATGCAGAGTGTAACTAATTAGATGAGTAAACACTCATTTCCATTCCTTGAGTGGCTTCAAGGACCAGATGCCAGCATCACCTGCATCTGTTGCAGAGAATGAAGAGAGACACATAAAATAAAAAATCCAACCATCAATCGAGTGATGGCGTGATCATGCCACACTATGTATGCTAATGCGCTTTCTTGGCCCCTAAAGGGTCCACACCGGACTTGATGGATCGCGTGTGCGACATAAAATATCTTGTTAATTATTCGAGAGAGTTTGATCATTCCAATTTGACATTGCCTTTAAGCACTTATTATTATTTCATCGATCTTGGTTGGCACCGTAAAAAACAGAACTCTAATCATCCAATCATCTAAGAGCAACGCGAGAAGTTCGATTTAATATCTATCTTTATCTCGTAGCTACTAATTCTCACACTGAAAAAATAATAAAATCATCAAAAAAAATAAAACGCTGGAGGCTTGGGGTAACGTGAGTCTCGAATAATTCATTGAAAATACTGTAAGCTTAAAGAACGTGACTTTCCTGTAGATGAAGGAATTAAATATTAAAAACAGTAAGTTATATTGAAAATTAACAGCTTATTTTAGCACTCATGTGTCAGTCACAAGTTTTTTTTTACTTTCTCTTACCTATATATTTATATATATTGGATTCATGTCGATGTCGAGATTTTGAGGTCCCCTGAGTCCAAAAAAGTAGGTCCCTCAAAATAATCAAAATAATGTATGAAGAAATGAGTTACGAGGTTGAAATTTTATATTTATGTTCGATCACCACACCGAGTCACGAAAATAATCTTTAAAATAAAATCGACCAAAGAGTACAACTTAGTACTTTACTGATGTACTTTTTCAGTTTTTTTGATTTTCTCTAAATTTACTTGAATGATTTTGATTAAAAATCATCAATCAATTATTTTTTAGATCCTTCTTAAATTGTATATTCTCATTTTGCTCTCAAAATTATTTGAAGCACACTTTACTTTTGTACTTCTTAGGAAGTGTTGGCCAAAATTTGTTTATTAATTCTAATATACAGCACTATCTGAGAAACTAATTATATGTCTTCACAAATCTCTATATATATAGAGAGAAATTATTGAATTCATGTCGATGTCGAGATTTTGAGGTCCTCTGAGTCCAAAAAAGTAGGTCCCTCAAAATAATCTAAAATAAGGTATGAAAGAAATGAGCTACGTGGTTGAAATTTTATATTTAAGTTGGTTTCTACTACTGAGACGCGGAAATAAGCTTTTGAACAAAATCGGCCAAAGAATACTAGTACTTTACTGATGTACTTTTTCAGTTTTTTTCGACTTTCTCAAAATTCTCTTTAAATAAGTGGCTTAAAATTCATAAATCAATTACTTTTTAGATTCTCTTTGAAATGTATATTCTCTTTTTGCTCTCGAAATTGTTTGAAGCACACTTTACTCTTGTACTTCATAGGAAGTATTGGCCAAATTATATATAAATTTTACATCTTGAATTCTAATGTACTGTTTGAGAAACTAATGTCGTCACTGGTGTGACAAGCACAGAACACAACATTATGAACCAACCATCCTTCATTTTATTTAGATCTATTCAAATTTAGAAGTGTTTTTTTTTTTTAATTCATTATTTATTTATTTTTCCGTAATATAGATTCTTTTTTAACTTAAGAAATATAATTAAAAAAAAAATATCTCCTCTCTCTCCCTCTTTAATGAAATGTATTGGAAAAAAATTGCCAAAAAGCTTTTTTTCTCTCTCTCTCTCTCTGTATATGAATATAAGAGGCTTTCATTTAAATTGAATCGGACGTACAATTAGCTTTCAATATTTTATCAAGAGCCTTTGAGGTAATTTGTTGTGTAAATAAAAAAAAAAAAAACGCTCCTGTCTGTCTGTCTGTCCGTCTATCCGTCTTGTCTGTTGACGTGTTTGTTTGTGTGGGTGAACATTGCAAATAAAAAAAAAAAAAATGTTCTATTCAAACGGTTTTATACAATTATCTCACTTGATTCATCCTCTTCAAATTCATTCAAGAACTATTAAGAATATTAAAAAAATCTAATGTGACTGGTCGTACAGCACATTTCGGTAAATTAAACTAAAGTGTGCCAATTATGAGAGTAAAATGAGAATATACATTTTATAGAGCATCAAAAAAATAATTGATTTATGAATTTTAAATAAAATCGTTAGAGGGTATTTTGAGAAAATCGAAAAAAAAAAAAAAAAAACTGAAAAAGTACATCAATAAAGTACTTGTACTCTTTGACCGATTTATTTCAAAATTTTCTTCCCATGTACCATTGGGGTTACTTAATTTAAATATAAAATTTCAAGTACCTAGCTCATTTCCTTCATACTTTAGTTAGTTCACAGAGAGACCCAATTTTTGGACTCAGAAGACTTCAAAATCTCGACATGAATCCAATACTTTCTCTTTCTAATCTATGTATATAGGTAAGAGAAAGTAAGTAAATAGGCTATAGTTCTAGTCGGATCAATCGTCCCTGACTAGAAGCAAAGCCCGCCGAAAACGGACAAAATTTCTAGCGGGTAGCATTAATTTAAATTATGAATTTTTGTTTATGGTAATAAATTTATAGCAAAGAGTTAATTTGTTGGTGCGAATTTTGAGAAAATCAGAAAATACTTAAAAAGTACATCAGTAAAGTACTAGTAATTTTTAGCCGATTTTATACAAAAGTCTATTTTAACGCCCCAATGGGGTATCTATCTTAAATATAAAATTTCAGCATCGTAGCTCATTTCTTTTTTATTTTGATCACAGGCAGACCACTTTGCGGGACCCACTTTTTTGGACTCAGGACACCTCAAAATACGACATCGAATTTTTGACATGAATCCAATACTTTTTCTCTCTCTATATATATAGTTAAGGTGCGCGTCTCGGGGTGCTAATTTTGGGACTTTCCAGCGGCCACAATTTTGAAGCTATCGACCTCAAATTTTTTTAAATTAAAGCTATTTAAAATATCTACAACTTATAGAAGCCCTTTTTTTGATTTTCAAAAAAAAAAAATTTTTTTTTAGATTAATCGCATTAAATAAAAGATATTTAAAAAAAGGAGCTCTATATCTTGTAGATAATTAAATTAGTAATCATTGTGTTAAAAAATAATTAATTTTTGCCTTTAATTAATTAGCTGGAAAGTCTAGAATGAAATGGATCAAGTTGCGTGTATTCTAATGGGGGAACACTAACGCCATCTGGTGCCGCATCGAGTCAATCGTGGTTTAACGGTTTCCGAGACCCACCTTAAGAAAAACGAAAAATAATAAACGGGAATGAAACTTTTTAAATAATATGGTGGTGATATCTGTGCAGCGACAATTTTATTATTCAATTATTGCATTTCAACTTTATCAATTTTATTATCAGCCGATTGAACTCGATTGGTGCCCGTCCACAACGATATTTTTCGTAGACTTAGTATTAATTATAAAATATCTCTTTATTTTATTTATCAAATAGATTTCTCTTAATTTTTTTTTTCTTCAAATAGTAATTAAAACGGCCCCCGCCGTTTAAATGAGGAGAAATTAGTTGAAATGGGTGGGTGGGCAATTGAGAGGGGGCCTGAGGATAGAGCGGCCGATCAATCAACGTGTCCAGTCCGCCCACTAACCTCCCCCCCTGTTCAGATCGGAATCATCGGTCCAGCAGCTAATTGCCGCAGCAGCATCCTCACTTGCTCTCGCTCTCTCTCTAACCGAGTGCTCCTCTCGAAATCGAATGGCCAAATGCAGCCACTTGAGAGTTGAAGAGCATTCACCTAATGGGACTTATATTATGCAAAACCAGTTGTTGTTGTTGTTGTTCTTATTCAAAATCATTCCTTTAGAAGGGCTTTATAATATATTTAGAAATTCAGAAATTTCAATTACTGAAGGATTGCATCCACTAGAGGGGAGGATTCAATCATTAATTCGTGGAATTGATAGACTTGAACAAGATAAAATAAATGAAAAATCTGGTGTGAATGGTTACACAGCACACAACACTCTCTTAACTTTGGTAGGGGAAAACCAATATTCATCAGGATTTGTTTCGATTAAATAATAAATAGGGCCTATATATATTCTACAAATCAAACCGTTTTTTAGGATAAACTATTAAATTAGGGCAAGCTAGTTTATCCTAAGTGAATTATGTTATACTAGTATGTTCTTTTAAGTTTAAATAGTTTGTCCTAATACACTTAGGTTAAACTGGTTTGCCCTAGGACCTTAGGATAACCTAGTTTGCCCAAGGACCTTAGGATATTGTCCTAATACACTTGAGATATACTAGCTTATCCTAATATAATATAAACTAATTTTACCCTAATATCCTAGGCCAAACTAATTTATCCTAACACACCTAAGGCAAACTAGTTTTTTTAAGTGCATTAAGACAAACTAGTTTATCCTAGGTGAGTTAGGATAGACTTAGGATAAACTAGTTTATCCACATATAATATAAATTAGTTTAACCTAATGTCCTAGGCCAAAGAAATTTATCCTAACGCACGTAGGACAAACTAGTTTTTCTAAGTGCATTAGGGCATACTAGTATATTCAAGATTGGTTAGTATAAACTAGTTTGGACTAGGTTTAGGCACATTAGGATAACTATTTTGGTGTATGAAAAACTAGTTAACCCCGTGTTGTAGTTTTCATAGGCGGGTTAGGAGTTTATCCTGATAAACAGTTTGACCTCTTACATATATATTTATATATTTTTTGTAGTAGAAGGAAGACAATTGTGAAATAAAGCTGAACGTTAATATTTGTGGAAAATCGTATTACTTGACAACAACCAGATTTCCGCATGATGATTGTTTTGTATTGCATGCCTCTGCTGAAACGAGGAGATCATGCGAATTCTGGTCAACAAGGAATACAATTTTACAAAAATAGCTTTATTCCCTCCTATCTGCAAAAAAAACTATGTACATATGAGTAACACTCCTGAATTCATTCCCTCATACACATAGAGCGAAGGTCGACACCCTAGCTAATAAAATTCTTATTATAGATATATAAAATTTTAATAAAGAATCAATAATCACTTCTTATTGAATTTCCGTCAGGGTCGTCGTCGTCGTCGTGGTATCAAGGCCACACCCTTAAGGGATTTAATAAAGGCCCTTGTGACGAAAGAACGACGACTCAATTTGACACAACACATACATGGCCTTGATAATATCCCCCCCCCCTTGGGTTCCTGGTACACCAAATTAAAAAAATTCCAATTTCTCATGAGTCACTCACTCAGTGTGTGTATGTGCATCTATCAAAGTTCATCGAGCTCGCTTTATTCTCTCTCTATTAATACATATCCATGCATGCATGTATCCCTCGAAGGCACGATATGATTTATATCCGGACCATTCTTTTCTCCCGATGGTCACGCAGTCACGATTGAAGACTTTTTTCTGGGACCCACCCCCTCTTGTTAGGTCTCCAATAGAAATTAGAGTGATTTATATAATAATATCAAAGGGTTTAACTTTAATACTCACTTGCTGTATGGCTACTGCATTAAAATATTATTATTAAAAAGATTCACGAAGGATCTTTTTAAGTACACTCGTCGTGTACTCAAATAAATGCAATAATTATAGAAACGTTACTGTTGGATATTTGGACTCAGGAACCCCAAACATCAAAATCTCGGTTTTGACATGAATCCAATATTCTCCCTATATATGTATATAGGTAAGAGAAAGTAATGATATTTGGAAAAATCAACAATAAAATTATATCATTTATCTATCTTCAAAATTCAAGTTGATCTAAATATTTCCAAAAAAAGGGAATCTATATATTTTATGATTTCAAATATTATATAAAAGATATCTGAAAGTATAATATAAAAATCTGGTGTGATAGAGCAGACAACTTCACCTTCGATATTAGAAAGTTGTGTTCTGTACCTGTCACGCCAGATTTTTTTGTCTGTTAGCATATAATTAGTTTCTGACAGTAGAATTAGAATTAAAGATTTAAAAATTTGTAAACATATTTTGGTTTATGAAGTACAAGAATAAAGTGTGATTCAAACAATTTCGGTGATAAAATGAGAATATACATTTTAAAGAGAAACTAAAAAATAATTGTTTTATGAATTTTAATCAAAATCGTTGAGAAATGCCAAAAAAACTGAAAAAGTACTAGTAATCTTAAACCGATTTTGTTCAAAACGTTATTTTCATGCCTCGGGAGGGTAACTTACTTACTTAGTTACTTCGACGACTCGTTCTTCAGAGCGGCGGTTTGATGCATGCTGATCCCAACTTCGTTGCCAAGCCCCTCTATCCCTTGCCATTGTGGTCCAATTTTGGACTATTTTTAAGCCGTTTTGTTGTCGTTTGGTATTCCTATAATCGATGGAATCCGCCGTGTCCCTAGAGGTCTTACTCGGTATCGGGGGGGTCCACTCCTGCAAGGATGTGCTCCACCTTTCGTCATGAGACGGCCCGCCCATGAGCCAAATCATTGTCGAATTCCAGCATATCCTTCACTCCGGACATTTTTCTTTTGTCAGAGTTGTGAAGGTGTTGAGTTCGAAGTGTTATGTCCACAAGTCTCCTCTCAAGTGGCGCCTGGATGGTTTTAATTTTGTTCTCATTAGCCTTCGTTAGCGTTTTTTTTTTGCATCCCCTCGTTTGTGTAGAATTCGGCCACCTGGTTGTATTGATACTTCCTCCTGTATAAAAGTGGGTCCCGGAAAAAGAGACCATTTTTTGGACTCAGGGGACATCAAACATCAAAATCTCGACATTCATCCAATACTTTCTCTCTTTTTCTATATATACTGTATATAGGAGGAAGTTTTATCACCAGGTGGCCGAATTTTACACAAACGAGGGGATGCAAAAAAAAAAACACACCGTTTTTTTTTTCAAGTGTTGTCATTAGTGCTAGCCAATGGGCTTTCAAGAGGTGGTTGGTTCGTAATGGTAATTCACCTGAACTCTATCCCAGCACCATTGTCATTCCCAAATTAAAGATAAATATGTCTCAAATGATGGCGGAGTGTCAAGTGGTCTAGAGGTAATTGCGCCCCTCGAAACATAGCTGCTTTTGCTCTCACAGGGACTCACTCTCTCAGATATTTATGTCTTGTCATTATCATTTTTTTTTCAACCCCCCTCAACCATTCACTCTTTTTTTTTCAACCTTCTTTTCTCTCTCTCTCTCTCTCTCACGTCGTCATGAATTATTAGAGCAGTCATAGAGTTGCTGTTGCAAAAGGGAGGAGGGCTTTGCAATATTTATCTATTAGACACTTCACATAGTTCCTCCGTGATAAATATTAATACACATACACACACAAATACTGTATATATATAGTTTTAATTTCCTTGCGAAATTATTCTTCTTTTTATATATATAGGGTGAGATATAACACAAAAAAAAAAAACGTTAAGTCTAATATACAGACTAATTTTACTTTCCATTCCATTAATTTTAAAATTTACATTTATTTTTTTGACTTTTTCACGAGGACATTTAATTAAATATTCTATTCTTTTCTTAATCTCGAAAAAATAAAAAATTGTTATGTTTTGATGAGTTGAAGGGGAGCATGTTACAGGATTGCTAAATACAGTATGTGGGAAATCTAAACGGAAGAAGAAATAAAAATAAAAAAAAAATTGTAAAATTTAATTTCAATAGAATAGAACCTAAATAGCCTTACATGCCTAATAAGACCTAAAACAAATAAAAAAATCTGGTGTGACTGTTGCACAGCACACAACTTTCTCTTACCTTCGGTAATCGAAAGTTTTGTTCTGTGCTTGTTACACCAAATATTTTTGTGTCGAGATATATTTAGTTAGCGCCGATATATAAGAATTGAAGATGTAAAATTTATAAACGGGGGAAAATATTTATATGGCAACCATTTCTCCTATCTTTCTATGAAGTACAAGAGTAAAGTGGTCTTCAGAAGATTTCAATGGCAAAATGAGAATATACATTTTAAAGAGCATCTAAAAAATAATTGATTTTTGAATTTTAATCAAAATCGAATTTTGAGAAAATGGAAAAAAACTGAAAAAGTACATCAGTAAAGTACTAGTACTCTTTGGCCGATTTTATATAAAAACTTATTTTGGCACCTCCGGGGTTTGCCTAACTTAACTATAAAATTTCAATCTCCTAGCTTATTTCCTTTATGCTTTATTTTGTTCACTGTCAGACTATTTTGTGGGACCTATTTTTTTGGACTCAGGGGGCCTCACAATGTCGAAATCTTGACATCGAATTTTTGACATGAATTCATTACCTTCAGTATAAAGAGTGTATATAGGTAAGAGAAAGTAATAAATTAAAACTATTGGTATTTTTATTTATTTAATAAAGAACATAATTTGATTATCTATTTATTTATTTTTTTTTAATAAAATATTTATTTAAAAGAGTTTATTAAATTTTATTTTATATTAATTTACAATATATCGGCTACTGTCCATTTTTTTTTTTAATATTGAAATTTATATTTTAAAGTTAAATATTGGTAATTGAAAAAAAAAAGTTAATATTTTAATGGATTTTTATTCAATAAAAAAAAGGTAATTTATTCGAGTTTAAAAATGAGTGGAAAATTTATATGAAGGTTTTGCAAGGGTGTTACTTGTCACCTAGCCTCCCCCCCCACACCATTCACCTCTTGGAAGAAGAAAAAAGGATGAACGAATTTAACTACGATATTGAAATTTTATATTTAAATTAGGCACTCTCCTGAAGCGTGAAAATACGCTTTTGGACAAAATCGGTCAAAAAGTACTATTACTTTACTGATGTACTTTTTCAGTTTTTTCCTATTTTCTCAAAATTCGTTTAAACGATTTTCAATAAAATTCATAAATCAATTATTTTTTAGTTTTCTTTTAAAATGTATATTCTCATTTTTGCATCAAAATTGTTTGAAGCACACTTTATTCTTGTACTTCATAGTAAAGATAAGAGACAATAGTCAAAAAATATTTTTCTCTGTTTATATATTTTACATATCGGCGAAAACTAAATATATGTCGACACAAAAAAATCTGGTGTGACAAGCACTGAACACAACTGCTCTGCGATCAGTCCCACCAGATTTTTCTGATATCTAATAACACTAGTCGACAAAAATGAACTTTTTATTTCACAAGAATAAAGATACAAGATACTAGAAGTTATTTTTCAAGATTTTTTTAAGGCGAAAGACGAGATTTTAAATTTCAGTTCAATCAGAGGTCATTTAGACGCGCCTCAAAACAACTTAAAGTTAAGAAAAATCAAAAATTTTTTTTTTTTTTTTTTTTTTGACACACCTAATGCAATTTTCATCATCTCTAAATGCAAAAAACTTTAACAATATTCTATACCTCTTTGACTTTCTAAATTTATTCGTTTAAAATCTATTGATTATTAACGAAATTATTAACAAAGTAGTTATCAAAGTTTGGTTAAAAAAATACTTTGGCTGCCTCTCTATTAGGCGCTTTACTCATACTGTATAGCTATTATATATATTTTTTTAACTATTTTGTTAATAATCTCGGTAATAATCATCAGATTTTACGAATGAATAATTTTTGAAAAGCCAAAGAACTATAGGATATCGTAAATATATGTTTTTTGCATTTAAGGGTGTGAAAATTGCATTAGGGGTGTCCAAAACAAAAGAAAACTGAAAAAATTTTTGTAAACTTTAAGCCATTTGCGGCGCGTCTAAATGACCTTCAATTGGACTTAAACTTAAAATTTATATGTATTATAACTATCTGCATATTTCTACGGGGTGTCGCTTTAAATAAATCTTGAAAATGCAAAATAAGAGCATATTTTCTATCAAAATTTATTTTTCACTATATCTCTAAATTGTGAAGAAAATCTTGTCGACCAGTAATTGAATACATATTTTTTTTTATAACCTTTTTTTTAAGACAGCTACTTGTATTGATAGCCGTTTTGAATACACAAAAGAAGTAAAGATCCAAGACATGACACGGACACTTGTTCAGGGTTTTTAGAGAAGAATAGGTGATGTTAAGATATACGATCTTCATGCTGGAGGGGGGGAGGGGATGCTTTATGGAGAAGGAAGGACCACGGGGTTCGAGCCCCGAATGCCGGTCGGTCATTACGAGCGCCACGCACATAATACTACGTGTGTGTACACCTCCCTTCCGTCTGGGCAAAGATTTACGAGCTCGCTTCACTGCCTGTGTTACACATCCCACCCACACACACACACATATGTGGAGTCAATAGTGTAAAGCGAAGCCAATCGACCGGCTAAACGCTCTCGCTCATCATCGCAGGGCCTTTATGGCTGATGTATGCATACATCATAAACCTGGAGGGGTCTCGTTCGGTGTGTTGATGGATTTTCTTTTCGTGAAAGAAGTTTCACATCTCATAAGGCATGCCAACCGAATTTTTTTTTTTGAGTTTATAGAGTATCCATTTTATTCCATTTGGATAATTCACTCCAAAAAAGAAAATAAGATTATATTATTATATAATACATAAAATTCATGGAAAAAGATTAAAATGAAAACGATGTGTTATATAACAGTAGCGTTTTGTTAAATTGTTTTTTTATTTTTCAACAAGAAATTCATTTTTGAGATCAAAATCAGTCTAGAATAATTGTTTTTACTTTCCCTTACCTATATACAAGGGCGGATACAAGGAAGGGGGGTAAAAGGGATAATTACCCCCCTGAGATTTAAAAAAAAATATATTTTTAATGTAAAATTTTAAAATTAATACTTAAAAATTTGATTTGTATTTATATTCTGGCAAACAAGTACAGAATGCGCCTTTAAATTACCGAAATAAAGAAAAAATAGAGTGCTGTGCGACCAGTCACACCAGATTACCCCCCTCCCCGAGAAACTCCTCTTGATCCGCCACTGCCTATATAGAGAATGTATTGGATTCATGTCAAGAGATTTTGATGCAAATATATGAAAATATAGAGGTCTCTTGAGTCCAAAAAAGTGGGCTCTTCATAATGGTCTATCTGTAAACAAAATAAACCATGAGGCTACGAGATTATCATTTTATATTTAAGTTAAGTATCCGACTATGACATGAAAGTAAGCTTTTAAATAAAATTGGTCAAAGTGTACTTTATGTACTTTTTCAATATTTTTCGATTTCTTGAAATTCGCACTAACAATTTTGATTATTTTTTAGTTCCTCTTTAAAATCTATATTCTCATTTTACTCTCAAAATTGTTTGAAGCACACTTTACTCCTGTAATTCATGGGAGGCCATGGTAACAAATTAATAAATTTTTTGTAAATTTTACAATTTGAATTCTCATATATTTGGGAAAACTAAATATATGTTGACATTAAAAAAAATCTGGTGTGACAAGTACAGAATATTTTATCTCCGGTAAATGAAATTTGAACTACCAGTTATTTTAATAAATTTAACCATCTTCCTTGTGGAAGTAACTGCTAAAAAATGATAATTTTCTCGCAATTAACAATTCAATCACAATTAACGTTAACGTTAACTGCTACTATATACGAGGCTGGAGATGCTGAGTTCGTTTCCCGAAGATGGCCGTGTGACATTAGATACAGCAACAATTAATCAGAAATTTCTTAAAAACAAAAAAGTATAATATTCAATATCTATATATATATATAATTCGCTAAAGTCCGTCTGTCTGTCTGTCACGCTCTATTTAGGCAATTTCCCGTTGGAATTTTGAAATGAAATTTTTTTATGTTTAATGAGGACCTTCTAGGAATTACAGGAAAATTATTTTCATCCCGAAATTCCAATAAGTTTTTGAGTTATTAATTCTTAAAGTTACGATTTCTCCCATATGAATCCTAGGCGGATATGAGATTAAATTTAAATAGCATTTCTTTATTCCCTCCCCCCTCCCACCCTCATTCTATTTCTATTTTATTGCTAAATAAATTATCAACCCTAAATTTTTTTACTTTTTTTTTTTTTTTTTTTTAAACATTCACACTTTTTTCTTATTCACACTCACACTCACACACACATTCACACAATTTTTTTACTTCATTGTTTATTATTTTATACTCTTACTCAGTTCATCTACAATTAATTATATATATATTCAAATTTTGCAATTATAAATACAGGTATAGTAAAAAGTAATCTCGGGTCTTAATCAATGTGTGTGTGTGGGTGTTTCTAATTAGAAAGTCGCAAAAACAATCTCTCTAAGAGGTTGGCTGCATCGGTTTATTGGATTCTAAATTAAAGCAGTAATTATCCGCCATAACTGCTCGTTACGGGGCGTAGCATACGGTGTCTAATAAATAAGATGACGAAATTAAATGCGAGTAGGCATCAATCTTAATCTCTTTTTTTTATTAAATGGGAGGAGGAAGGAAACAACCCATATAGGAAAGATATATGGTACTAACAAAATTGATACAACTTATTTAAAAAAAAAAATTTTTGGCCACCATTAGGTTAAAAAATATACAATAAATATATAAAAATTAATATAAATACAATATTAAAACAAAATTAAAACAATATCAACATACTAAAAAGACGCATCTAAAGTTCTACACTGTAAAAAAAAAAAATACGAATTTTCAATCGTTTGAATCAAATTTAAGCAGCTTAAAAAAGTATCATATTCTTAACGAAAGTAAGTAGTCAAGATGGTAAAGGCGTCGTGCAAATTCATATATGAAGAGAATAAACAAATAGCTCGAGTTCAAACCTCTCGAGGGACTTTTTTTTTTTTAACGTCATAAACCGTTTATGAAACTTTTAATAAATTGGTATATGAAAGTTCATTTTATTAGTATATGAACTTTTCATATACCCGAATGTACAATTCATAAATAGTTTGTGTAACAGACTTTCTATACTAGTTTATGAATATTCCTTGAAAATTTTAACATTATATCAGGGGTGCCGGAACGAATTTGAGGTAGGGGGGGGGGGGTACCTACTTAAAAAAAAAAAAAAAATATTTATTTCCTTCAAATAGTATAAAACAAATCTACTATAGGTTATAACTTGAAAAAATTTTTGATAAAATCACTAGCAAATTTTTAAAAATTTTAATTTAATAAAATTAAATTTTATATAGCCTAAAAAATTTTTTAATAAAATCACTAGAAAAATTTGCTTTTTTAGTATTTTTAATTTATTTATTTTTTTTTTTTTTGAAGGGACAAAGTCTCAAGTTTTCATGTTATCTAAATTTATTTATAAATGTTTTTAGAAATTAAAAGTACAGGGTCTATATAAAATATTTTGGAAAAAAATGAATTTCTTACGAAAAACATATAACCAAGTATTTATTAATTTAAATAAGCGAAAAATGTAGGTACCGCCGGGTTCGCTTATTTAAATTAATAAATACTTGGTTATATGTTTTTCGTAATTACTTCATGGACCAACAGATGATATATATAATTCTTTATTAATTTCTTACTCTTTTAATTTTTTTTAATTTAAAAATTTTTGAATATTTGACGATCAAACAAGATTAAAAGATTTTATTTTTAAAAATAAATGAAATAAAAATAGGATGCCAGGGGGCCACTGTACCCTGCCCCCCCCCCCAGTTCCGGTGCCTAATATCAATAACATGCTAAAGTTACATAGTCTAATAGGCCTACATGTTATAATTACATAATACAAACTTATAGTATGTTTTTTGAAACCGTGTGAAAGGGTTTGGATGTTTATATACAGTCAGATAAATGAAATCGGGTCTGCGGAATTATTGGTTTTAGATATAAATTTCTTGGGTTGTAGTAAAAACTTATAATTTATTAAATAATGACATAATTCCCTCTTAATCTGACAATTATAATAATAAAGCATCTATTTAAATAATTATCTGTCTGTTACGCTGTTTGAGACAACATGGAAAATGAGGTTTTGCACCCTTATATATGGAAAGTACAGGAAAAACTTTCCTCTCTTGAGGGGGGATCAAAAATTTCCCATTGAATACCATTGGGTCTTTTAGAAAAATCAAAACCAATTAATTTAAAAAATAAAATTAATTAAATCCCGCAAATATCCTATTTTTAATAAATTCAGCATTTAAATTATAATTTTTCTTTTCCATTTTCTAAATTATTATTATTATTATTATTATAAATTTTTAAGTCCATTTAAGTTGAATCAATTTGAAAGAAGAAAATACGTTATTTTTTCCTCTCTTTCTTCCAAGAATGGGAAAATATTTTCTATTATACGATTTCAGCAATTCTATGATATTCGGTTTACGGTTATGGCTCAACATTTCCATTTGCGGAGGAGGTGGATATTTTATGATCTGATTTTTCTTTTTTTTTTTTCCTCTCCCCTCCTATATATTGGTTCGTTTGCAAGGTTGCACTCTCCTTTATCCTCCATCTCCTAAATAAAAAAAAAGGTTTTTTAGTATTCGACAACTGACCCCTTTTATTTTTTTCTTTTCTAAAAATCATTTTACCATAACGGATCTATAAAAAAATATATATAATAATAATCGAGAAGGCCAGCAGCTGATTCATACATCATCGTTTAGGCATTAAAGGGACGTCAATCGGGCCTTAAGTGGATTATCCTACATCAATGGCGAGAGACGTCACCAATCTTATTTCGTCACTGAATGAACAAAATGACGTTGGCAAACTCTTAAATCCTCTCAACAAAAACAAAAAAAAAAAAAAAAAAACGACAAAATTTGAAAATAGAATAAACGCGTTTTTACTTTCCTATATACGTATAGAGAGAAAGTATTGGATTCATGTCAAAAGTTTGATGTCAAGATTTTGATGCATATACATATTTTGAGGTCCATAAGTCCAAAAAAGGTCCCGCAAAAATGTTCTATCTTTGTGTGATTTCAAACGTGAAGGAAATGAGCTTCGAAGTTGAAATTTTATCTTTAAGTTAGATACTCACGCGGAAAAATAAAATAATCTTTTGAACAAAATCGGCCAAAAATTACTAGTACTTTACTAATGTACTTTTTTAGATTTTTTCGAATTTCTCAAAATTCACTGGAAGGATTTTGATTAAAATTCATAAATCAATTATTTTTTAGATGCTCTATAAAAAGTATATTAATAAGTTTTTTCCTAAAATGTGTTTGAAGTACACTTTACTGATGTAGTATTTCAGATTCCTTTACTTTCTCTTATTTCAAATGAAAGCATTCGTAGATCAGCGTCATTTATTAAACGCAAATGGTCAAGTTTGGAACTAAGGTCCTATGGAAAACTCGACACAAAAAAATCTGGTGTCACTGCACCAGGGGCGTATATAAGAGAAAAATTTTCGTGTCTCTAAAAAAAAATTTCTATATACGCCCCTGCATCGCACAGTACACAACTTTAAATTACCTAAGGTAAGTTATAGTTGTGTGCTGTGATTTAATTCACACCAGATTTTTTTTTTAAACTTTAGCAAACATTAAATTAGTTTAAATATTAGAAAAGTGAATGAAGTAGGCGAGGCGAGGCAAAGTCTCAGTCCCAGGGGCGAAGACCTTAAGTAACGACTACGCCTTTGCATCACATGAATGATTTAGATAGCGGTCTCATTGGGAAAAAAAAAAAATAAATAAATATATATATATCATAATAAACGAGTTATAATTAACGATCTTTTCCAAATGTCACTTAATTTGAAATCATAAATATTAACTCTATTTTTTTTTTTTTTTAATTTACGGTAGCACTCGGCGAATTTTCTAAATAAAATATTAAGTTATAAATTTCTCTTTTTTTTTTAATAGATTGAAAATATTAAATTTCGGTTTATTTTGAGATAGCCAATTATGAGTGTTATATCTAGATACCTGTAAAATAAATAAAGCATCTTAATGGAGATATACACTAGCGGATTTCTATTAAACACTTTACTTTCTCTTTACTACATATATATAAAGAGAAAGTATTGGATTCTTTAAAAAATTTGATGTCAAGATTTTGATGAAAATGCAGGTTTTGAGGACTCTGAGTCCAAAAAATGGTCTGTGTTCAAGGGTGGATCCAGAGGTGTTTCTCGGGGGGAGGGGGAGGGGGAGGGGTAATCTGGTGTGATTCGTCGCACAGCACACTATTTTTTCTTAATTTCGATAATTTAAAGGCGCATTCTGTGCTTGTTTGCCAGAATATAAATACAAATCAAAATTTTAAGTACTATTAATTTTTAAAATTTTACATTAAAAATAAATTTTTTTTCGAAAAAAAAGTATTTTTTCAAATCTCGGGGGGGGGGGGGTAATTACCCCCTTTACCCCCACCTATATCCGCCCTTGTCTGTGTTCTATTTAAAGTATGAAGAAATTGAGCTACGAGGTTGAAATTTTATATTTAAGTAAGACATTCTCCTGAGGCGTGAAAATTATCTTTTAGAGTACTAGTACTTTACTGATGTACTTTTTTCGATTTTATAAAAATCCGGTCCAACGATTTTGATTAAAATTCATAAATCAATTATTTTTTAGATGCTCTTTAAAATATATTTGCCCTCAAAATTGTTTGAAGCACACTTTACTCCTGTACTTCAAAGGAAAGATGGGAGAAATGGTAACCAAATATAAATATTTTTCTAAATTTTACATGTACCTCTCGGTATTTAAATATATGACGATAACAGAAAATCTGGTGTGGCTAACACAGCACACAACTTTCAATTACAAAATGTGTCCGATCAGTCACACCAAATTTTTTTTTTCATATTGAGAAAAAAATATTTTTTTTTTACACTTTTGTGTCTGTAATATTAAAATAAAATTCCACCATCCAATTCGAAACGTCAAATGAAACAAATTCATATTTTTTTCTTTTTAATTAAAAAATAATTTTATCAGATCACTGATTCGAAAAGTAGATATGAAATCCTTTAATAAGTAAATATGTTTATATATATATATAAAGGTTTTCCATAACGATTATTCATGGTCCGTGGTTCAATCCCCAATAAGCCCCAACATCGGAATTCAGCCAGTCGTGAATTATTAGCCAATATAAAGACATCGAGGGATAATAGCTGGACACACACACACATACACGCACACGTACTCACTCACTATTTATTATATTTATTAGCATAAATAATATCAATTGTATTTCTCTGCTTGTAATATTAAAGATACATATGATAAATGAATATTGATTTTGGAAACAAAGTACTTTAAATAATCGTGATATATATTTTAAATTTACGCCCATTTTGAGTTGCTACCGGGGAACGTTGATTCACCCACTCAAAAAAAGTGAATGTTCCCATATGAAATAGTTTTGAGTTCTATTTTCCTCTTATAAAAAATCAAATCCCAATTAATTTTTAATTTTTAAATACTTGTAATTAAATTTCTCAAATAAAAAATAATAAAAATTTTTATAAATGAAAATTTTTTTTTTTCAATTTATTTAATTTTTCAAAAAGTAATTTAATTTCGAAAATAAATAAGTATTTTTTTATAATTTTAATTATTATACCTACTAGCCTCGCGTCTAGCCAGGGGGCTCGCCCCCTGGACCCCCCGCCAGCTGGCTCGGGCCCGCCTACGGCGGACCCTCGCCTTTCTTGATGAGAAACTGCGTGGCGTCTAGACAGGGGGCTACGCCCCTGGACCCCCGCCAGCTGGCTCGGGCCCGCCTGCGGCGGACCCTCGCCTTTCTTAATTATGAAAAGAAAATTATTATTAATACTAACAACTAAGTATTCCAGTCCAGTGCCTGCTTGAGGATTTGTTTACCTTCATAGAATACACAACTGCAAAGAATACTTAAATATTTCTCTATACATTTCCTATGGGAGCAATCGTAACTTTAGGAATTAATAACTCAAAAAGTTATAGGAATTTCGGGACCCGAGTATTTTTCCGGGACTCTCCATAACCTCCTCTATAAGACTGCAAAATTTCGTTTCAAAATTCCAACGGGAAGTTGGTCAAACAGAGCGTGACAGACGGACAGACAGACAGACAGACGGACGGACAGACAGACAGACGGACACTCCGCAATTATTATATATAGATTTTTCTAGTAAAAAAAAATATATAATACAAAAAGCATTTTAATTAAAAATAAGAAGAAAAATTTTATATTAACTTTAGTATAAAATTATTAATGAAGTAAACAAATGATTTGCCATCTGTTGTGAAATATGTTAATTAAAATAGCAGTCAGCTTCAATGAGCAGGCCTATATTTCCCTCATTCTCCAAGGGAGTTGGTTGCTAAGGCCAAGTTATTAATATGGTATTTAATTTAAATTATGTGGCACGGTACAGAGCAGGGTGGTATTAAGCCCACTTGGGATAGAGAAGGGTTGGTTATATATTCCTATATGAAACGAGTTTCTCTCACTCCTTCAACAAGTTAGTTAAATTTTTCATACGTTTCAAGGCTAGGCAAGAAGAAGCCGTGTACAGAGAGAGCAAACTCATATCAAATCTAATTTCAAGAACTTGCGAGAGAGAGAGAGAGAGAGAGAGAGAGACACAAACGACAACATTCAGGGTTGTTCCCTTCCTTTGGTAATTAAACTACTGTTTTGATTTCAAAAACAGACATCCTGTTTTGTTTTTTTACAAACAAATCTAATCACCTGCTTTTTGCATTTCATCTATTCATATTTTAATTTTATGAAACATTTGAATATGTCGAAGTAAAGAAACATACTGTGAATTCTTTATTTTGAAATAAAGCCCCCCCCCCCCTCCTAGTATCACCATTTTCGAGATGTTGACAAATATTAATTGCTTTAGACTTCCACAATTATTGTTATTGAATATAAAATATTTATTTTTTTTTTACATAAATCGTGGATTATTTTAACAAATAATAATACAAAAATATGTTATAAAATAAAGTTAAATAGAATATTCTTCATGAAGTTCTCCATTTTTCGTTATTTTGTTTGAAATTATGGGAGGAATAAAATAATAATGAATTTTTTTTGAAAATTATTTAATCTTTCGATACGATGTACCATCATCATGCAAGGGCGGATACAAGGGGGGTGTAAAGGGGGTAATTACCCCCCCCCAGATTTAAAAAAAATACTTTTTTTTTCGAAAAAAAATTTATTTTTAATGTAAGATTTTAAAAATTAATACTTAAAAATTTGATTTGTATTTAAATTACCGAAATTAGAAAAAAATAGTGTGCTATGCGACCAGTCACACCAGATTATTTTGGTTTGGCGAGAAAAAAATGTTCCGCGGCGGCAAACCAAATTGTGGTTCCGCGGCGGCAAATTTCTGTTCCGCGGGCGGCAAAAAATTGGCGCCTCTAAAAAAGGTAAAATATTTTTCCGGCCGGGGAAAAATTTTGGTTCCGCGAAAAAAAAAAAAATGTTTCGGCAAAAAATTATATTTTTCCGGTTGGGGAAAAAATTTTGGTTCCGCGAAAAAAAAATGTTTCGGCAAAAAATTGGCGTCTCTAAAAAAAAGGTAAAATATTTTTCCGGCCGGGGAAAAATTTTGGTTCCGCGAAAAAAAAAAAAATGTTCCGCGGCGGCAAACTTTGGTTCCGCGGGCGGTAAAAATTTTTACCGACTTTCGAGAAAAAACCGGTTTTTTTTTTCATTATCGAGGTCGGTAATGAAAATCCATTACCGTCCAGCCCTAATCCTTTCCATAACTTTAAATACATACAATGTTTCAGTTACTAACGTTCTATTTTATTGTATATTTTACAGGCCAAACTGTTTTTTACGACAATTCATTTATCCTAATACTCTTAAGACAAAATATTTATAAACCAACTTGGGGTCTCGACGTAGTCAGTTCCCGTCGGTTGTAGTAAGATTCCCTAGTACTTTTTGGCCGATTTTGTTCAAAAACTTCGTGTTACGTGGGGTCCCTGACTTATATATAAAATTTCAAAGTCCTCTTTTGTTCTTGAGATATTTTGTTCACTGACAGACAGATCATGTTGGAAAAACCACTTTTTTGGACTCAGGGGACCTCAAAACTTGTCAAAATCTCGATTTTTGACATGAATCCAATACTTTCTCTCTATATTTATATATATATATAAAAGTAAAATTTTTTTTGGCACTGTTTATTTTAGTAATAATAAAGTGTTATTAAATACAATAAAATACAACTTTTCGGCTACAGTCATCAATAGGTAGATTCGTTCACTTAGAGCAATAAACCTATTTTAATACTAGTTAGGGTTCACTGCTTTTAGTAAACGAATCAACCTGATGACGGCTGTTGTATTACTAAAATAAATAACAATTTATGAAAAAATATTTTAAATATCAACCTTATTAACCCTAGAACGCACAAGCTTTTTTGGAAACGCAAAGTCACAAGGAGGGCCTCTCAGGCCCACTATATGTTTAATAGGTTTTTCAACACATTTTTGAATAATTATATTAATTTTTTTTTCATTAATTTATTTTAAAATTTATAAAAATATATAACTAATCAATATTTTATTCATACTTTTAAAATTTTTATTTTAAAAATATCTTTTACATATAATTTTTTTAGTACAATGACCATTTCAAATATTTATTTTAGATTTCTTTTATCAGCAAACTTGTTTTCTTTTTATTTTAGTTGGACACAAATAACATCTTCTTCTTGTAGGATCTTAGGATCAAAATTTTATTTTGACGTTGAGGGGGTACTTCCTCAATGACCATTCTGATTGATTTCTGTAGTCCTTGTATCGATATTCTTTTTATGTGATCGCAAATTAATTCTTCACTCAATTCAACTAAAAATTTTTTTTGTAGGTTTTTTTTTATATTATCATGAGATTTGTGTTTTAAATTAAAATAAATGATCATTGATGCAATTACACATACCGCAATACAGTTTTCGAAAACGGCCAACAACCAATGATTTGTTTTTCTTTTGCACCTAGGCTATACTACCGTATGAGTGTCTGTCAATTTATCCATTGGGGGTGTCCAAAAAAAAGAGTGAAAAGATTCGATTAACATATCTACTTCTCCTTTCGGGTGATTATAATTTTGGGGCATGTTCATAAACAATACCAATATTGTCTGAATGATGTAGACTCGACAAGAGTAAAATAGACTTCCTTGTTTTAGGCACAGAGAGACAAGCGCAAGGAGAGTAGATCCAAAAAGTGGTATTTTTTTTTCTATTAGGTGAAAATTCAGCTGGAATACATTTTTTATTTTTTCTAAACTATCTTTTCCAATAAAACATGGAGTATTGAAAAAGGAATTATGAGTCAGGTGTAAATTTATCTAAATAATAAGTATAAATTTTATTTTTATCAACATCTTCATTACTTGAATTTTTATTATTTTATTCACTAATATGATCTCTATACTCTAATTTTTTCAAGAATAATGTCTTTATCATCGATAATATTTCAATATCCTAGCTCTTTTCATTCTTTAGATATTTTGTTCACAGACAGACCATGTTTCAAAAAGAACTTTTTTGGACTCAGGAGACCTCAAAACGTGTATATCCATCAAAATCTCGACATTGAATTTTTGACATGAATCCAATACTTTCTATATAATTACATATATAGGTAAGAGAAAGTAAAAGCATTCTTGAATGTTATCAGAAGATATAATCTCAAAAATATAGAGAAGCTTTGAGATCCGAAAGTCAAGATGAAACTGACAGTTTTCTTGATTTTTTCAAAATTTATAAAGAATTTGACAATATTTATTTTATTATTTAAAAAAGACATGACAATTTTAAATATTTAAATACATAATACATAATAGGTTGTCATTTAAAGTGGTTTAAATACCCAGAAACCACAAGGGCCTGGGAGGCCCTCCTTCTGACTTTGTGTTTGTAAAGTGGTTCGAAGAAAAAATAAGGCATAAAAAAAATTTTTTTTTTTTTTGAAAAACCCTTTAAAAATACCTTTATTATGAATAAATGGAGGAATACTAAAAACTTGAAATTTATAAGAAGCTTTTTCTGGGAGTTATTGAGAAAAAACGGAGTGACCGGGCCTCAAAGGCCCTGGTTATGTGTTCTAGGGTTAAAACAAATGATAATATTATCGTATTTAAATAATTGGTATCGTTAAGATCTATGCCGAAAAGACATCAATAAAAAAAAAACCTTATTTTTCTTATATCAATATGCAAAACGATTGTCGGTATACTAACAAAGAATAAAATGAAAAAATATTTTCCTATAATTTGTCCGGAAATAACAACAGAAACATTATGCATAAATTAAAATAGACATCGTTTCTTCAAATAATTTTAGATCCATACCCTAGAGGTAAATTTTTTCACTCTAATAATTTTTCAATCAATACACACGATAGACAAATATTTGTAATGTTATGGTCAGAATCAATAAAAAAAAAAATTAAGTAGCTTGAAAGTTTTATGTTGGTTAGGTTTTAGTGGCTCTTAATAATAAGCGCTCACCGGCCCCCGCCCTTCTCTGAGGAGCTTTAAGGCCCTTAGGGCGGAAGAGAAGGTCTTAGAGCTGATCGGGAAATTGGGATTAACACCAACATCCTCCTCCCTGATCGGCCCGTTTGAAACCTCTCTTTTACTCTTCGCCGGGGTCCCAAATGTAATTTCCGGATTCTATGAAGCCGTTGTGGTTAATTGCCTTGCGTTTTCTTTCCCTCCCCTCCTTTTTTTTTTTATTTTATTTTAACTTAAAGAAAAAAAAAAACTCATTTATATTTGATAAAATTAATCATGGCTTAAGGATAATTGTTCAATAAATTGAATTGAAATATTCTACAGTCAATATTTTGTTAATGTTTACTTTCTTTTACCCATATATATATATATAGAGAGAGAGAGAAAGAAAGTATTGGATTCATGTCAAAAAAAAATTTGATGTCGAGGTTCTCTGAGTCCAACAATGTGGGTCCCTCCCTCAAAATAGTTTCTCAAAATAAAGCAAGAGCAATGAGGTTGAGATTTTATACCTCTATTTAATTTAGATACCCTTCTGAAGGTGGGAAAATAAGCTTTTAAATAAAATATGCTTAAAAGTACTAGTACTTTTTGAGTTTTTTCGATTATCTCAAAAATTTTTTCTTTGTTTATAAATTTTACATCTTGAATTCTAATTATATTAACGGTGGCAAAAATTAGCCCCTGGTCTAATAAAACATTATTTTTAAATAAATAAACATTCTAATATATTAGTGGAAACTAAATAAAAATTCTGTTGTGACAAGCACAAAAATAAAGGTAAGAGAAAGTTGTCTGCTGACACACCAGATTTTTTTTGTGTGTGAACCTCTTTATCCCCTCATAGACCACCGATCCTCACCAATCAATTCAGGGATCGTAAGAATTAGTATTAGAATAATATATTGGAAGTTTTTTTCCTTATTGCAGGTGTACGGCAAAAAGAATAAAGATAACTTTATTTTTTGATGAAAATTTTTATTTTTGACAACCAGTCCGAATTCAGGTCATCAACAAAAAACAAAAATCTGGTGTGACTGGCTCACAGCACACAACTTTCGATTACCGAAGGTAATGCTTGTCACAACAAATTTTTCGTGTCGACAGTATATTTAATTTCCTCCGCCGATATATTAGAATTCAAGATGTAAAATTTATAAGTATGGGAAAATATTTTTATTTTGTTACCTTAAATATAAAATTTCAACCTCCTAGCTCAATTCCTTCATGCTTAAAATTGAACACACACACCCACCCAACCACGGACAGACCATGTCGCGAAAACCACTTTTTTGGACTCAGGGGACCTCAAAACCATCAAAATCTCGACATCGAATTTTTGACATGAATCCAATACTTTCTCTCTATATATATTAACATATATAGAGGTAAGAGAAAGTAAAAAAAAATTCATCAAAAAATAAAGTTGTTCTTTAATGTTTTTGTCGTTCACCTGCATTAAAGAAAAAACTTCCAATATATTATTGTGATCCTCAGCAATGATGTTTCGGTCGTGACAAAAAGAAGAGTATGGAGTTTAATATATTGTGATGTGCAAATTCTGATAACGATTTTTGTATTAATTTTTGGCAAGTTCTAGTTCTAAATAAAACAATGTTTAATTACAATCCCCCTTTTTTCCCACTTAATTGTACTGCACTGTCGCATTTGTTGATATATTTACGCGATATATCTTCAAAGATCGAACAGTGTCCTGCCGTTGACGCGCCCCCCTCATCGAATTTCCCGCATAAATCGCAAATTTGTCTCCCTCCGAGTTCACGTATGCAAATGCACACAGGGGAACCAACTTGAAAATGTTGTCTGCCCTGGCAATTTAAATGATTAACTATCGCCACTGTTGTATGTTTGAGAAGACAGAGTGGGGTGTGAGTTTCGACTATGTAATGATGGGCGATTTTGTATGTTTAAATAAATGTATATATATATAACGCAATATTGTCCACTTCATTCCTCTATCTACAAAAACAGATAGATATAGTATGCATAAATACTTTGGTGGTTGTTTATACATACACACACACACACACACACATACACAAGAATAATGAGTGAAGGGGGAAAGGGGGGGGAACTCTCATCCGAGCAATTCAATTATAGTGACGGACGGACGAGGTTATCCACAATTATCCACACTACATTGAATCAACTAGAAAATTTGCACATTTACTAAAACATTCAATGAGTGTGTGCTTAGCTATTGGATGCATCTGAAAATTAAAAAAAAAAATTTAAACACCACTTTAAAATGAAATTTTACAAGTGAATTTAATTTTGTATGCATATTTTTTACATTTTAAAACTGATTTTGAATTAAGAACGGCTTAATGTACGTACATATAATGTATGCATGTAATAAAAAAAAATTTCATGGAAATTGAATTCATATGATGAAAATTTAAATTAAATAACAGGAGGGGGGGGTGATTATGCTTTTTACTTTCTATTGCCTATGTATATGTACATATATATATAGAGAGAAAGTATTGGATTTATGTCAAAGATTGGATGTCCAGATTTTAGTGGATATACGGTTGAAATTTTGAGTCCAAAAAGTGGGTCTCGAAAAATGTGTCTCTCTGTGTTCAATTTAATACATGAAGGAATTGAGCTACGAGGTTGAAATTTTATATTTAAATTAGGTGGGCGTATAAATAAGCTTTGGAACATAATACTTGCACTTAAAAACTATGAGCGCCTGATGGTCCGCATCCCGCTGCACTTTATTATTAAATGATATAAAAAAAAGAAGTTTGAAGCCAGTAATTTTTTTAAAATTGTTTAAAGACTTTTCGACTCTAAGGCCATCCTATTTATTTCATATGATTGGTATCCAATTAATTGAAATAAATATCTCACCTGAGACGGTGTATTTTTTATTTTTTTTGTCTTTAATGATTTCAATCCTTAAATTTTAGTACAAGGTTCAATCTTCTTTTGTGTCTTTTTTTTTTGGGGGGGGCTTTTTGTTTAAAGGCGTTATTATGATGGTCTAAAATCTAGGATCTGAAACGTTAGCTGTGGATTGATTTAAACAAAAAAGACTAATTTTCAATTTCCATTTTGAAATTTCAACCCAGTAAGTCCTTCGCTGTTTCCCCTTTATTGTTTCTTTTAAATAAATCAGAATTCATTACGACCTGTTTAGAGGCACCAGTCCCCCGGTAGCCATCGGTATATTAATAAACATACTACCTTCAATCTGAAAATAAGGGTCCCATTTGATACAAATCTTTCTTCAAAAATATGGGTCCCAATTGACACAAAAATTTCTCCGGAAATAAGAGTCCCATTTTAATTTAACAGTGTTATTCGGGACTAAGGATCAATTTTAGTAATTAACGGACATTAAAAACTACAAAATAAAAGTTTATTCTTTTACTCTTAATAAATTTAAAAAAAATCCAATTTTTTTTTCGAATGGGACTCTTATTTTCGGACGGAGGGAGTATCTTCTTTGTTTTAACCCCGCCCCAATTTCCGTAAATTAATTTGAAACCGTTTTTAAATTTAAAATGTACTTAAACAAATGTGGAGAAAATTTTTTGAACATTTTTAGTGCATATTGATTAGAATTTTAATTCTAATCAACTCCTCATCCATCTACCCTTATATCATTAATATTTCCCTTTTTTTTAATTTGAATTCTTTATCATAATTGATAGGGGGAGGGGTGGGGGGGGAAATATACACTTCCAAAGATCATCATTTTAATTAAATTTATTGTTCATTTGATTCGTTTCAATTAATTTTTATAATCAACTATGATTCTAATGAATATTTATAGATGCTGTTTGTGGCAGAAGGGCGAGAGAGAGAGAAAGAGGGGGGAGGGTGGGGGGGAGTGAATTTCGAGAGTACTCGAGAGTAACACGTGAGTTATAGCAATGGAAAACTCACGTGCACAACACCCCCCTAACTAAAATAGCATACAATTCAATTTATCGGTGTGTGTATGTGGGGGGGGGGGGGGCTTGTCATATCAATCATGTGGAGAATTCGGCAGGCCTCAAAAATAAATGAATGAATGAACTATAGACAAGGGATGAGGGAAGAAAGATTTCATTTCCTCTCTTCAAATAACGACAAGTCTTGAATGCTAATGCCTAGGAGTTATATTTAGCATTTATTTAGGAAAATCCTCTTTGATATATAAAACGTTGACCTAAGGGGATTTTCTATGGCTTAAACTCCGGATGGAAAGGAGAAAGAGAGAGAGAGAGAGTAAGTTTATATTTCTCTGATTTTGAGGATTTTATTCCATTTTATTATAAATAAAATGAGATATTATACTCTTTTTTTTTTGTTATAATAATTAAAATGATAACATAATTATGTTCTGTACTTATTTCCTTTCCATTTTAACGAGAATATTATTTTATTTGTCAACCCTCTTGACATACCCATATATGAAAATAAAAGCCCTACAAATGGCTGACTTTAGATTAAAGTAGCTACAATTAATTAAATAACATTTTAACCGATTATGGAGACTTACGAATTCTTAGTTTAAACAAAAAAAAATGTTTAAAATAACTTATCTTTCATGATATTTTTTTTATTCCCTTGGCGATAGATTTCGCTATTTATAGCATCATCAGGCCAGCTGGGAAAGCGAATTATAAACTTAAATAAAATACAAATTATCTTTTGTGCTGTTCAAATATATAAATACACATATTAAATTAACAGGATATTTAATTTCTCGAGTTACATTAGAATTCAAGATTGTTAAATTTTTAATATTTTGTCTATCTTACCTATGAAGTACAAAAGTAAAATGTGTGCTTAAAACAATTTTGTGGGCAAAATGAGAATATATATTTTAAAGAATATCAAAAAAATTAATGATTTATGAATTTCAATCAAAATCGTTTGAGCTAATTTTGAGAAAAAAAAAACTAAAAAATTAAATCAGTAGTAGTGTTCAAAAACTGCTTACTTAATTATAATTCCCTTTTCCAGCTGGCCCGATGATGCTATAAATAGCGAAATCGATCGTCAAGAGAATAAAAAATTATCATTAAAGATAAAACATCCCAAGTCTAGTTATTTTAAATTTTAATTTTAACTTACCTCTTCATCACACGTGCACATCAGAAATGGAGGAATAAATTCAACATAAAAAAAAAATGTTTATTTTAATTTTACTTTCTCTTATGTATAAATATAAAGAGAAAGTATTAGATTCATGTCAAAAATTCTGATTTTGATGGATGTTTTTTGAGGTGTCTTGAGTCCAAAAAAATGGGTCCGGGGAAATGTTTGTGATCAAAATAAAGTATGAAAGAATAGTATGAAATTTTATATTTAAGTTAGGCACCCCTATGAGGCGTGAAAATAAGGTTTTGAACACTACTACTGATTTAATTTTTTAGTTTTTTTTTTTTTTTATTCGATTTTCTCAAAATTAGCTCAAACGATTTTGATTGAAATTCATAAATCATTTATTTTTTTTTTTGATGTTCTTTAAAATGTATATTCTCATTTTGCCCTCAAAATTGTTTAAAGCACACACTTTACTTTTGTACTTCATAGATAAAATATTAAAAATTTAACAATCTTGAATTCTAATGTAACTCAAGAAATTAAATATCTGTATATCCAAAAAATCTGGTGTGACAAGCACATAACACTACTTTCAATTCAAGGTTTTTTAATATATCATCAAACAGAATAAACATTAATTAACTATTATAAATAATAACAAATATTTGTTAATTAATTTATATAAAAAAAAAAAAAAATACAACAACAAAATTCCCAAATAAAAAGGGAGAAACTTTTGAATAAAAAAAAAAAAAAATGCCATGAAAAGCAAAGAGCCAACGGTCATTTTTTAATTAGATTCCAACCGGGGATAAATAATTAGAGCGTATCTTTTCTCCCATGATGAATTTGATTATTCCAACCCCCCTCAATGCGAGGGTAAGATATTATTCATCCAGAGCTTGTTACATATGTCTGTTTTCTATAATGAGGCGGGGTACCGTAATATCAGTACGACCAGCACAATGTCCTATTGACTTCCTCTCTCGGTTCTAATTAACTGCCCTCTGGCGGCACCCAGCCTGAAACACGCGCGCTAATTACCGTACGTACGGCGCCCGATATTTTAATGAATGTAAAAATACTGCACCATTCAATTTATTGAGGGGAATTTCAATTTATGAGTTGAAACCTTTAATAGATGGATCTACACCTGAAATTAAAGAACCCAACAAAAAAAAAAAGGATTTTTAATTAGGCAAATTTGAATCTTGATGTTCAGGATAATTCGATTTAGTGATTAGCAAAAAGTTCAATAAACCCAAGGGTAATGAAATTTATGACGGTGATTATAAAAATATAAAAAATTAATTAATCCATATATATATAATTCGCTAATGTCCGTCTGTCGCTGCCTGTATGTCTGTCTGTCACGCTCTATTTAGGCAACTTCCCGTTGGAATTTTGAAATGAAATTTTATATGGATAAAGAGGACCTTCCAGGGATTACAGGAAAATTATTTTCATCCCGAAATTCTTATAAGTTTTTGAGTTATTAATTCCTAAAGTTACGATTTCTCCCATAAGAAATGTATAGAGAAATATTTAAATATTCTTTTCATTTGTGTATTCCATGAATGTAAACAAATCCTCAATTTATTAACAATCTTACTTATATTCTTAGATGGCACCACTGTATCTTATTTCTACCATCTTTATTAAAACAAGATACAATCCTGCCATCTTAGAATATAAATAAGATAGTTAATAAATGTAATAGTAAGTTTGTGTCATAAGATTACTTATTAACTTTAAAACCCAACAGTTTAAGTTTCAAAATGTTTTTATTTTAGCTTATCGGTGTCTTCAGAGCTATGACACAAATTATTACATTTATTAATAATCTTATTTAAATTCCTCGCAGATTGTTTTACTAAAGATGGTAGGAATAAGATACAGTGCTGCCATCTAAGAATATAACTAAGATTGTTAATAAATGTAATTGTCAATTTGTGTCATAGCTCTGAAGATGACGTATTAACGCATAAGCTAAAATAAAAACCTTTAGAAACTTAACCTAGTAAGAAAATTTACCTATAATTAGATGATAATTTAATTAAATTTAATATTTTCAACTAGTACCAACAGTGTATTCTTTGGATTATAATTTTTAAAAAATTATAAAATTATACTATTTGAATTAATTATATAACTCTCCATTTTGTTTCAATGCAAAATCAATTTAAAAAATAAAATTTAATTATACAGCAATTTTTACTACTTTTAATTTGAAAGATTTAATTATTAGCTCTATAATTGCTTACTAATGGGTAAAATTCTGCATTTTCACGAATTTTTGAGCATTTGAGAATTTGGTACAAAAATAAAATCATGTGGGGAAAGGTAAAAACCATTTTGTTTCAATGCAAGAAACAATTTAAATATAGCATACTTAATAAAAAATTAAAATTTAATTATATAACTATTTTTACTATTTTTAATTTGAGAGATTTTATTAATATAATTAATTAAAATTAGAACCCAATGTTTTCAAATGGGTAAAATTCTGCATTTTTGAGCCTTCCCATTTGAGAATTTGGTAAAAACCATTTGTTCTTATATCGTGTGGTCGCATATACTTTTAGTAATTGGTAAGAAATAGAAACAAAAAGAGAAGGCGTGCATCTATCACAGCTGTCAATCGGTAGACAGCCAATTCAGCCCCCCATCCTATCTTTTAGGGGTTGGCCAACCCCTTGCATTGGTCATTAAATACACTCGGGGCGTTATTTCCTATCAGGGATTATCCTAATGGGCATCAATATTACATTTTAATATACTGCTATGAACTCGGACACACTTGCTCTTGACAGCACCATCCATCCGGGTTTTGCTAAATTTATGTCTCCGGTGTCTGTGGTTAAATTAAATTTTTTTACACTTTTTTTTTTTTTTTTTTGTTCAAGAAAAAAAGAGTGATATAAAATGTCTATCAAGTTTGATTGCCACACTTCCAACGCATATTTAACCAACCAAAAAAAAGACGATACAATTTTTTTTTTTTTTAAATTGAGATTTGATATAGTGAGCTTCCACAATTCTCTCTTAAATTCTAAATGAAACTATTTCTTATAGAGAGAAAGTATTGGACTCATGTCAAAAACTCAATGTCGAAATACATATTTTGAGGTCCCCTAAGTCCAAAAAAGTGGGTCTGTCTGTGAAAAAAATAACTCAAGAACAAAAAGAGCTAGGAAGTTGAAATTTCATATTTAATTTAGATATCCCCCATGAGACGCAAAAGAAGGTTTTTAAACAAAATCGGCTAAAATGTACTAGTACTTTACTGAAGTACTTTTTCAGTTTTTTTGAATTTTCTCAAAATTCGTACTAAAGATTTTGATTAAAATTTATAAATCTATTATTTTTTAGATACTTTTTAAAATGTATATTCTCATTTTGCCCTCACATTTGTTTGAAGCACACTTTACTCATGTTCTTAATAGAAAAGTAGTAGAAATAGTTGCCATATTTATAAATTTTACATCATGTGAAATATTTGCTGACACCAAAAATCTTATGTGAAAAGCACAAAACACAACTTTCAATTGTCAAATGTAAGAGAAAGTTGTGTGCTGTGCAACCTTCCACACCAGATTTTTATACCAAGTAATCCGTTTACCAGCTCTCTGTATTCTTTCTCCTTCCATCCTGAGTTTATTCAATTATTACCGTACGAATAGAGATAGAAATTTAAAAAAAAATAAATAAATTCTATTTTAAAGTTTCTCATTATTACTTTCTCATTCCTATTTAGGTAATATATAGAAAGTATGGGATTCATGTCAAAAATTCGATGTCGAGATTTTGATGCATGTACTTGTTTTGAGGTCTCTTGAGTCCAAAAAAGTAGGTCCCGCAAATTTGTCTGTATGTATGTCTATAACGATTTTTTTTTTTTAGTTTCGTTCATTTTAACAAAATTAGTAACTTGTTAATTATTTTTGTATCTAATCGCGAAATTTAATTTGTTTGCAATATATATATATAAAATGAGAAATTTATGATAATGCAAAACGGATCATACGCTTATGAATATCTAATTAAATATAACATAAAATTTAAATATTAAAAAAAAAAAATGTAATTTAATCAAATATGCAAAAAAAAAATTCTATTTATTTTATATTAAATAACGAAGGGATAAAATGATGAGTTAATTTTCAATTTTCATTTTAAATTCATTTATGACTCTGTATGTATGTATGTATTTATGTGGGTTTTCTAACTGCGGGCTTCAAAATCCCTGATTTAAATTTTATTAACCATAATCTATTAAATTTCCTCCTAGAGATAGGATTGGCTGGCCTGATTCGATAAGCATTATTTAATTGAGATTTTATGTAGAGAGAGGAAAATCATATTTATTGGTTAGGTATAAAAAAAACAAATAAATAATAGGGGATGAGGGTTGATTACGATTTGTTTTTTTTCCTCTCGTTATCAAACACGAAATTAATAATTACAATATATGATTTAAATTTCAACTTTTTTGTAATTTTTTTAGTATGGAACTTTTTCGTCTATTCTAATTATTATTATTTATTTATTTTAGTAAAATCTATATAAAATAATTTACAGACTATTAGCCGAGAAGATAAAGCAATAAAGAGAACTTGAGTTCAAATCCACCCCAAGGCAAAAAATTATCCAACTCTATTTGAAATATCCCTCTTGAGAAAGAAAACGGGAACCCACATCAGTGCTATTCCTATGAAAGTAACCACAACTTGTCAGTTCTGAAGAGATAGAAAATAAATCCGTCTGTCTGTCTGCCATGTTGAAATAAAATTCTGCATTCTTATAAAGGAAGTTCAGGAAAAATGCCTCCATTTGAGGAAGTAAACTGGAACTCTCCTCAGTATTATTCCCATGCAAGAAACCAATAAGTTCTAAAGAGATATAAAATAATTACCGAGTCTGTCTGAGATATAAAATAATTACCGTCCGTCTGTCTGTCTCGTTGATATAAAATTTTTCACTTATTTAAAGATAGTTGAGGAAAAATACTCGGGTTCTCAAATTTTCAAATGTGGGAGAGGAAAATATACTTTCAGGCTCAAAAATTTAAATGGGAAGGCTCAAAATTTTACCCAGAGGAAAGCTTTGGGTTCTATCTCTCATTATGAATAATGAATTAATTAAAATATTTAAAACTCTCAAATGAAATATGATACAAATTGCTATATAATTTATTTATTTTTTTACTTTAATTTTAATAATAATGATGTGAAGATTTACTTTAATTCTCATTGGAATATATTGATATTATTAATATTTTATCTTAAGTATTAATTTTTTTTTTTTATCTACCAAAATATAAAATATGCATTCACATACGAATACATTTAAAGATTTGTGATCGCAGTTCCCCCCTCTTTCGTGCGCCATCACGAATATCAATGGCTTATTTGATCCTAAGGGAGATATAAACTTTTAAAAGTGTTTCTCACTCAAGGGTGGCGCGACGTATTATGAGAGATTGAAAATACATTAGTACTGTGCGTGATTTTATTGGGCGCACCCTCCTTCGGGTGGAGTTGATTTCCACTGTCTCTCAAGCAGTGCATTTTCTTGGTTGTTTCTTACGAACAATAGATTAATGTGCCGTAAGGAAAGAGAGAGTGTGTACTGATTGAGTTTTCGTTAGGGGTGCCATCTGGAAGAGTAAAAACGTTACCCAAACCAAAGGGGTGTTGAATAACCATCGGTTCCATTTATATTGTCAAAGACTTTTAAGAACGGTATTGACCATGATGTGAGAACAAGCACGTGAGCTTCCCCCTCCACCCCCTAGACTGAATCTCATTCACACTCGAGACAAGGCACTATTGGCCCCCTTTATTATTCGACGACGATCGATAGTGGACCAGGAATTCGAAAAGCTCTCACCCACCCACTCAATCCAACACGCATCATTTGACACGCAATTCCCGGGACTTTGGTGTATGTGCAACGGGAAAGTTCCCCTTCCTAGGGTGGGTTGAGCACGGAAAGAAATCCAATAGAGAAAAATCACGTGAATTGGTGAAGGCGGGTGCACCGAATCGTGCACCAAGAGCAGCAACATAAGAAGTATATTGAGGGGCGGGTTTCTATTCTTCCCACATGCAAAATTACAATCATTTATATAGGCTGAAATTGCTTTCAGTTTCAAGGATGCACTTAAGTTTGGGCAAGAAGAGAAAAAATGACCAAGTAAATTTGAAAAGAAAACAAATCTGCTTGTTATTAAGACTGTTTGTATTGTGCATAAAAAATTGCCTTTTAGAAAATACGTCATCTTCTCCCAGACAGCCTGGAATCTTGCATTAATATTGCAGGAATCTTACATTGCAATATTTAACCTTGCAGGGAATATTGCAGGAACAATACAGCAACATTGTTGCAATATTCCTATGTCCGCCTCTTTGTAACTTGCAGGAATATTGTGGCAATACTGAATGGAATATTGTTGCAATATTACAAAAATATTGCAAGTATTGCAGCAATATTACGGGAATATTCCGGCAATATTGCATGGAATATTGTGGAAATATTGCATGGAATATTGTGGCAATATTGCATGGAATATTGTGGCAATATTGCATGGAATATTGTGGCAATATTGCATGGAATATTGTGGCAATATTGCAGGGTAAAAAAAAACTTGTTCATAGAGGGATTTGAACACGAGTTTTTTGCATTTCCAATATTTCCAATGTCTTGATTCCAATATTCGACTCCTTTACTGCCTCGGACGTTTTGCTATATGAAATTTCAACACTTTTTAAGCTACTTAATTCGTATGTAGTACTATTAAATTTTTTTTTAAACAAAAAGTCACTTATAAATTGTAAAAAAATAATAATTTTTAATATTTAAAATTAATTTTTTTTTTTTTTTAATTTTTTAATTTTTTTCTTTTTCGGTATCTAAGGCGATTTAGACCCCATCCCTATTTATTTCAAATTATTTGCAGTCAATTCAAATGAAATAAATTTTTCTCGCTGGGGACCAAGCGCGGTCCTAGCCTTACATTTGGAGGGGGGTCACTGTTTTTTTTTTTTTTTTTTTTATAGTATAAATAAATGGGCCTGGACATTAATAAATATATTTTAATCAAATATAAGTATCGTTTAAGTCTTAAATGGCCTAAGTTGCCGAAAAGATTGTGTGAATGGGAGAGTGAGTGGGAAAAAAGTGTGTTAAAAAAAAAAGATTTTTTTTTTTTTTTTGGGGGGGTACGACCCCCTTGACCCCCCTCTGGGACCGCCCTTGCTGGGGACTGAAAGCGAATCCTGGACCCCAGGCTCAAGAAGCTAGTGTCTTCTCTCTGAGCCACGGGTCATCACGGGCATTAATTAATTTTTTTTTTTTTTTATTTAAAAAAAAAACATTCACACTTTTTCTCATTCACACTCACACTCACACACACATTCACACAGTCTTTTCGGCAACTTAGGCCATTTAAGACTTTAGACGATAAGCGTTGTAATATATATTATCTATTGTGGGTTCAGGCATTTCTATTTAAGCCATCTGGTATCTGGTGGCTTAAATAACATCATCGGACTGCCTGGGTCCGAAGCCGCGACGTTTGGCATATGAGGTAGGCACGCTATAGCGTGCCCCGGGTGTGGCGTAGTAGGTATACCTACTACGCCACACCCGAGGGCATTAATTAATTTAATTAATATGAATATTATAAAGTTGATATGATAATTTTAACCCTATATTCACTATTCAATGTTGCCACTTCAATATTGCTGCAATATTCACACTTCAATATTGACTCTGCAATATTGCTGCAATATTCATACTTCAATGTTGTCATTGCAACATTGTGCTGCAATATTGCTTCAATATTCACTCTTCAATGTTGCCACTGTAATATTTCAGGAATATTGCTGCAATATTTACACTTCAATATTGCCACTGCAATATTGTTGAAATATTCATACTTCAATGTTGCCATTGCAACATTGTGCTGCAATATTGCTTCAATATTCACCCTTCAATGTTGCCACTGTAATATTTCAGGAATATTGCAGCAATATTTACACTTCAATATTGCCACTGCAATATTGCTGAAATATTCAGTATTCAATATTGCAACAGCAATATTGATGCAATATTGCAACAATATTCACACTTCAATATTGCAACAGCAATATTGATGCAATATTGCTGCAATATTCACTATTCAATGTTGCCACTGCAATATTGTTGCAATATTCACACTTCAATGTTGCCACAGCAATATTGCTGCAATATTTCTGCAATGTCTTCACTTCAATATTGCGAAGCGAAATTACAGCAATGTTGCTCCAATATTGTCAATATTGTGCAAGGTTGGCAAAATTGCTGCAATATTACTGCAATATTCCAGGCTGTCTGGGCTGTTTAATCAACTACAGGAAATATAGAGAGTACAGGAAAAATAATTGTTTTTCCATATACTCAAATGGGGAGGCTCAAAAAATTGAAAATGAATTTTCACCCATTGGAAAACATTGGGTTTTATCTCGACTTATGAAAAATTAAAGCTAATTAATTCTCTCAAATGGAAATTCATAAAAATTGTTATATAATTAAAATTTCTTTTCTTTTTTTCTTTGATCATAATTGGAATAGAATTTAATTAAATATTAAAAAAAAATACTATTTTAACAAATTTAAATATTAAAATTGAAAAAAAAAATTAGCAGAAATTAAAATTAAATAAAATGTTGTTCCGTATGTTGTTTGAGCAATCTTGTGATTTATAAAATAAAAATTCCGTCGGCTTTCTTTGCTTTACGCTTCGCTGGTAATTAATTGATCATTAATTACTGTTGACGTCAGGAGATTCAAAAATAATTACATACATCTTGTCTAGCAAACGTTTATCGAAGGTAATTAATGATTAATTAATTAATTAAGACTGACCTTTAGAAATCTCGAGACTCATAAAGAATCTAAGAGTTTTTAGGTTAGGTATTAATAAAAATTTTATAAATAATAATTATCTAAATAACGATTCTTTGCCCAGGCATTTTTGGCATTAATCGCGGTTTATTTTATTTAGTAACTAGTCGCAAAGCCCGCCGAAGGCGGGCTGACCCCCTGAACCCCCTTGCTCCCCTCCGGGGGCGAGTTTATTGCCAATTCGTACATACATACATACTTTATTCCATTTATATATATATACTAGTCGCGAGCCCCCCCCTTGGGGGGGGCTTTGCCCATGGGGGGGGGGCCGGGGCCCCTTGCGTGCGTTTTTGCGAGCAAGTTTTCAATTTGGGATATTTCTTGTTGCAATGCAAGTGTTAAGATGTTAAGGAAGGATCTTATATTCAAGCGAGGCGAGGGTACCTATTGGGAACAGCACAAAAGGGTCTGTTTATGACTGTTTAAAGGGTCAGTCACCTCTCTTCGTTTTTCAACTGCTGCGTAGCCCCCACCCCCACCATAGTCAGGTAGGAAGCTGGTTCACACAGCATAAAAGGACGCTCTCTAATTTCTAGCCAATTTGTTGATTTTGTGTTCCCATATTGAAGAAATTTGATTATAATTAATTTTCCAAAACATTTAAGAGATTCAAATTATTACTACGTTACTCCCAGAGCCATATACATATGTATACTTAATTTCAAATGGATTCATTGAAAATTGGTGGGGTTTCTATAGAACATATACATACATATTGAGGTACATACATACATTTTTCCCATTTCATTTTTATATATATAGATATAGATAATGATTAATAAAAATCTGGTATGACTGGTTGCACAGCCTCTTACCTTCTGTAATTGAAAATTGTGTTCTGTGCTTTCACACGATGGGGATATTTTTAGTTTCCTCCGATATTTTAGAATTCAATATGTAAAATTTATAAACTTAAAAAAACATTTTGTTATCATGGGTTCCATTCTTTCCTATAAGTACAAGAGTAAAGTGTACTTCATACAATTTCAAGGGCAAAATGAGAATATACATTTTAAAGAGTATCTAAAAAATAATTGATTTTTGAATTTTAATCAAAATCGTTAAAGCGAATTTTGAGAAAATCAAAAAAAGTGGAAAAAGTGCATCAGTAAAGTACTAGTACTCTTTGGCCGATTTTGTTTAAAAGCTTTATGTTACTTTCCAGGGTGTTACCTAAATTAAATATAAAAATTCAACCTCCTAGCTCTCTTTATTCTGGAAATATTTTGTTCACAGACAAACAATTTTGTGGGACCCACTTTTTTGGACTCAACGGACCTCAAAATCTTGACATAGAATTTTTGACATTAATCCAAAACTTTTTCTCTATATTTATACAAATATATATGTAAGAGAAAGTAATGCAAATTAACTACAAAAAAAAATTAGAATAAGACATCACCTGATGACGGTTGAAGCCGAATTTTTTGTATTTTAATTCCCTAATTAAATATACCACGATTAGTGCTTTTATTATGAATATTCTACTGTACATTTCATTTCTAATTACTATGAAATTTGTTCTTGTAATATTTTTATTATATCCAATTATAAAATTTGAAATGGAATAGAGACGACAAGATCCCTTGGGAGGAGTTTAAGGTTTCTTTTTGCACAGTGACACAGCTACACTGTCACGTCGCATTTCCCACTCGAGTTTCTAATTTTCTCTTTTTATAAAAATGTTTTTATTCCATTTGCGACAAAAAAAAAAAAAAAAAAAAAAACATTCTATTAATTCAACTACTCTTTTGAGGTGAATTGAAAAATAAAATTAAACAAAAATGTCCCTGGATCATGTGTCGTAAATAAAAAGAAATTAGTGATGCCAAAAAGACTTAAGTACCGGTTATTATTTTATTTTCATTAAATCAGGAAGTTTTGGATAAAATTCAAAAGGACAGACAATGTTTCGTCCATTTATTATGACTTCTTCAGGGGTTGGAATAGTAATAATATGACTCTCTATAATCCCAACCAATGAATTTTTTTCTTTTTTTACTTTTTCTTACCTATATAGAGTATATGAAAATATATATAGAGAGAAAGTATTGAATTCATGTCAAAATCGATGTCGAGATTTTGATGGATGTACAGTGAAGGACAATATTAAGTCCTATCCATGCGTTTTCTACTTGTGATTTATTCATTGTTTAAAAAAAAAATATATATTTTCAAACCTAGAAAATCTCCAATAAAGATTTTCATTTTCTTTTATCAAAACAATGAAATTAGAAAACGCATGGGTGGGACTTAATATTGACCTTCACTGTACATGTTTTGAGGTCCCCTGATCCCAAAAAAGTGAGTCCCTCAAATTTGTTTGTATATGTAAAGAATTAAAACATGAAGAATCTAAGACGAAATGCTTTATTTTTTGGCCATCCCATTTTACTTACGTACAGTGAGAGACAATATTAAGTCCCACTCATGACTTTTCTACTTGTGATTATTTCATTGTTTTAAAAAAAATATTAATGGAAACTTTCATGGTTCAAATCTAGAAAATTTCCAATCAAGATTTTCATTTTCTTTCACAAGTAGAAAACGCTTGGATGTGACTTAATATTGTCCTTCACTGTACTTATATACAAGTCATCATATACATATAAAGAAACATTGTTATAAACTACATGCATATCAAAAAATGGTATTATAAAGCTGATACATTGAAGAAGCATACTTTACTCTTGTACAGTGAGCGCCACAATTATGTCTCCACCTGATAGCTTTAGTCTTAAGTATATGATATTTTAAATTTGAAAAGATAAAATAAAAAATCTCTACCAGATTTTACGTTTTACCTTTTCGGTCATTAAAATTATTTCACTATACAGCATATACTTAAGGCTAAAGCTATCAGGTGGGAACAATTGTGGCCCTCACTGTACTTCATAGAAGCCATGGAAACAAATATAAAGTTTCCGATGTTGCATTTTTTATTTTCCAAATAGATCCCCTTTCCCTCTTCATAATTTCTTTCAAACGACCGTCCCAGATACTACCACATAAAATTTCCCTATTGATTTGTTACATGTCTCATTTTCTTCTTTCCCTAATGATGGTTCATTAAATTCTGATATCCATATCTAAGCGAATTTTCCGCCGGCATTATACATACAAAGTGGCGCGCCTAGGTTAAAAGTAAGTTTCCTTTGCTCTCCGCCTTGACGATTATGCAAATCCAATTGGTATCTTGTTGGTGTTTTTTTTTTTTTTTTTTCAAGGGGGGGAAATGTTCAAGAACAAAAAAAAAAAAAAGAACTCCCCTCTCTAATGACTTCATGTTGGGGTGTAGTTACATGGTGCACCTCTATGGCCAACCGCGAACACCGCCGAATTACACACCCACACACATACACACCCAGATGCAGTCAACGAGACCACAGATGTCACCACCACCCCGTCACAGCATGTTTTGCAAAATAACCAACCCCTTTATCGCCTGTCTGCATACTTGCATTCAATATTCCTTCCTATACACGTAAATATAACATTAAATTATCTTTAGGTTGGTATTATTAATCCCACAACTTGATTAATAAACAACCTGAATCGTAGCAGAGTGGGGGTGGATTTTTTATATATACTTTTATTTTGCCCTTGAAATTGTTTAAAGCACATTTTACTTCATAGGAAAGATAAGAAGCAATAGTTGATTTTTTTACTTTCTCTAACCCTATATATGAAATATATAGAGAAAGTATTGCGATCATGTCGAGATTTTGATGTATACATGTTTTGAGGTCCTCTGAGTCCAAAAAAGTGGGTCCCGCAAATTGATGTGTGTATGTAACGATTTTTAGCATGAAGGAATTAAGCTACCGGATTGAAATTTTATATTTAAGTTAGGTACCCACCCGGACACTCAAAATAAGCTTTTGAACAAAATCGGCTAAAAAGTACTAGTACTTTACTGATGTACTTTTTTTTATGATTTTCTCAAAATTTCCTCCACCAAAATCAATTATTTTTTATGGTCTTTAAAATGTATATTCTCGTTTTGTTCTCAAAATTGAAGCACACTTTACTCTTGTATTTTATAGGAAAGATCAAATTTTACATCTTGAATTCTAATATACCTTAGGTCGTTTCTGTTAAGCAATGCCAAGCGCGGCAAAACCTCGGGTTGGTGACCGCAAGATATCAGTGTTTTGAACGTCGTCGACGTAATTATTATATAGTTTTTCTTTCCCTTTACAAAATCGAAATTATGCTGTATAGAATTAAATTAGCGTTTTTTTTATATTCTTTGATTAATGACCTTCCTGTTTGGGGAATTAAGACCTGTCAGGTGATTAATAACACACTTTTTAGTCTCTCCTTAATAGTTTTTATCTTAATTAAAAGAGTAAAGTTTTTTTTTTTTTTTTTTTTACTTCATTTTAATAAAATTTTCGTATATTAAAAGAATAGTTTGTTTGCGTCGTCGTACTTTATCCGAACTCGTATCATAAAGTTGTTTTTTTCTCTCTCTTTCTTTTTTTCTCTGTCGTTCTAAATTCAGCAAATTTAATCAAATTTTTTCTTTGAGATCATTTTTATTTCAACAGATTTAGAGAGAACTTTTTTTTTTTAATTTTATTTATTAATAAGTTGGTAATATTAATATACACAAAAATAAGTCTGTTGTAAAATATCTCTACTATTGACTATATTTACTTTAACTTTAGTAATTAAAAACAAAAAGAAAAAAAAAAACTAATGAATAAATTTAGATTTCTGAGGGTGTGGCAAAGTTAGATTCTCAAAATGTTATCTTTTAAATGTGTAGAGAGAGGGTGATTGGGATTTGGGGTTGCAAGGGTGCTAGCAAAAACACCAAAATCGGACTGAGATTTAAATCTGTTTAAGGGAGAGAGGAAAGCAAGAACGGTTTATACAGAGAGCCATTGAATAAACAATATTTCAGAGTTAGTCGAAAACGGTATAAATTTTTAATAAAAATATATATATCCCGTCCTGCGGCTTTACGACATTAAATTAACAAGATAAAATAATGTGAAATTGAAATTTGTAAATCTATTTTACTAGGCAAACTATTCTTTATATCAAACTAGTTTACACTCTTATATAGGACGAGGAAAAAGGTTTAGCCTCAAAAATGTGGGAGGCTCAAAAAATTCCTGAAAATGAATTTTCCGATTGCTATCTCCCCTTATAAAAATTAAAGCCAAATAATTATAATAATTAAATCTCTGAAATTTAAAATAATAAAAATGGTTATATATAAAAGTTAATTAAATTTTCTTCTATTTAGAATATATTGTAAATAGAAAATTTAAGTCGGTTTTTATATATTCATAGGCTATATATATAAATCAATATATTGTTTTTTTAAAACAATACTTTATTTTATTATTTACCGGGTAATGTTACTAATATATTTATATTAAAAACTCGTAAAATTTAAATACCAAATTCGAATGAGGGTTTTGAAAATAAATTTATATTACAAAATATTGATTATTGAAATTTATTTGATTTGACAAATCGCCGGATTGAAAATGAATTTATTAAAATTTATTTATATTTTTAAACATTTATATTGAAAAATATTTAATTAGAAATTTTTTTTATTTGAGGGAAAAAAATTATGATAAAACCCAATAGCAAAAAAAAACATTCCCCGATTTACCCCTGGTGACGGACGGAGGCCCCACAAGTAGGTACTAGCTCAGAGCCATCAACCCAGTAATTTGGGAGTGGGAGGCCCTCACCTCCCTACTCCCCAAAAATCAGACCTGACAGACGGTTCATCGCACCACTCTCAATTCTTAAATCTATAATAAAAAATTTAATTAACTAAGAATTTTTATGATTTTTAATTTGAGAGATTTAATTTATAATTATTGGCTTTGATTTTTCTTAATTGGTTTTAATTTTTCATAAGGCGAGATAGAACACAATGTTTTCCTATATGGGAAAATTCATTTTCCTGAATTTTTGAGCCTACCCATATATGTAAATTTGGAGACCTGAGTATTTTTCTTGAACTCTCCATAACGTCCTCCATCAGATTGTAGAGGACAAACAGACACTCCGCTATTAAATATATATATATATTAACATATATTTAAAAATTTCAGTTTTCCCATCTTGTAAATTTAATACCATAAAGCTCTAGAACCGGGATATATATATTTTTTTCTACTTCGAATATATTGGAAATAGAATTTCATCGATGGATATTTTAAACATTACTTTATTATTTAATGTTACTAATATATTTATATTAAAAACTCGTAAAATTTAAATATGATAGGGGTTGAAAATAAATTTATATTACAAAATAATATTGATTTGATAAATCTAACACTTGTTATAAATTCCACCCTAGGCATTGGCGGGGGGAAGAGGGAATGAATTTATTAAATTTATTTATTTATTTTTTTATATAGAACAATATTTAATTGGATATTTTCTACGTTAAATCTATAATAAAAAGCAATAAGATCTTTTGAAGAGATTGGCTTGGATAAAATCTCAAGTTTATCGCTGTATTCATTAAAGCATCTGTTCTGTTTATATTAAGAAAGAAGGAAGAGAGAGAAAAAAAATAAAACTAATCAAAACTCTCTTTCTCTAAATAGGCCTTTACAAATTGCTCCAACCTATAAAAGTCAATCTATTTTAATTCATCAATTCAATTTATTTTGATTTTTTTCCCTCTCTTTTATCTGAACAAATTAAAAAGAACTAATTGCTCTGAAGTCGTTCAATGATTCTTTATAATATTTATTACCAAAAAAAAATAAATAATAATTAATTTAGCGAAATTTAATCTATTCTGTTTTCGAGTGGTCAAAAAATCATTAAAACATCGGCTCTAAAGAACGAAGAGGCGGAAAATGTATTTAAAAAATCTGAATTACTACATCAGTAAAGTGTACTTCAAAACTCTTTTAAGACAAAATTCTAATAAATAATTGATTTTTGAAGAGACCCTTTGATGGACCCTTTTTTTTTGGACTCAAAACATGTCACATTCTTCTAAATGCCAATTCTTACGGGTGGTGTCAATTTTATTAACCGTAATAATTGTCTCTTAATTTTCTTTCTGAAATTTTTTTTCATTTACTGGGCAGCCACTTGGCCACTACTGCTACATCCCTTATGTCCAGCTGCAGCAAGCGACACGCGCACAAACACGTGACATGCATGCAAACACAATTAGACACGACACACATGCACATATAAACCTTGTTCTCTACACATACACGTATGTACATACAGTATGTACGCATTGATTGCTCACTCCAAAGCCCCCCCCCCCCACCCATTTCCACTTGCAGGGATCGACCATTAAAACGCTGCTGCCTGGTCATCGCGGGATATAACTCCATTATGCCAAATGCAATATTTATTTTGCGTAATTGCCAATGGGTAATATAATCAAAAACACATATTCATGTATCGTGGATTATGTGGTTGAGTGCTTTAGAGCTAGAAACCCGAGACTAAATTATGAAATATTAAAAAAAAAAAAAAATCGCATTTCGAATACAAAAGAATTCACTTAATTTTTCCTACAATTGATATAGAAAATGGCAGCCAAATGTTGAACCTCTAAGTAAAGTGAAACTTTTACTGCCTATTTCCTATATCATATGATATCTACATCATATCAAAGAAGTGAAACTTCTTTATTCATGACTTTTAACATGACTCTATTGATTGAGGCCCAGAAGCCGGATTTATTTGCGTCACCTAGATATAAAGGCGGGTGTCGACTCAACACATTTAGGCCTAGACCTTGATAAAAATTCAAAATATTTTCTTTTTATTGAAAATTATTAAGTTTCACTTCACTGTTGTATGAATACATAGTGTTTTTTTTCTTTTTACTTTCTCTTACCTTATTGGACTCATGTCAAAAATTTAATGTCGAGATTTTGATGTAAATGCATGTTTTGATGTCTCCTGAGTCCAAAAATGGTCTACTTGTCTGTCTTTGAACAAAATTAAGTATGAAAGAAATGATCTACGAAGTTAAAATTTTATATTTAAGTTAGAAACCACACTGAGGCGTGAAAATAAGCTTTTGAACAAAATCAGCCAAAGAGTACTAGTACTTTACTAATGTACTTTTTCAGTTTTTTCCTATTTTCTCAAAGTTCGCTCAAACTAATTTGTTTGAAATTCATTTTTTAGGTTCTTTTTAAAATGTATATTCTTATTTTATATCTCAAAATTCTGGTTGAAGTACTTGTACTTCATCCATGGTAACAAAATATAAATATTTTTCTGTATTGATAAATTTTATATCTTTTACTAAATATATGTCGGTCCAACTGGTGTGATAAACACAGCACACAACTTTCAATTACCGAAGGTAAGAAAAAGTTGTGTGCAGCGCACTATACCCACCAAATTTTTGTCTAAGGTCAAAAAAAAGTTATTATTTGATATATCCGAGATTTTGCTGTAATATACGTCAAAGAATTTCTATTAATATTTGAAATCTCATTTTTGTCTCTCTCTCTCTTCTCTTCTAATGAACCGCACTCTTTATTTATTCATCCCACAATCTTCATTTGTTCATCTAGGGAAATCCTATAAATATAATGTATAATTAATTTCATAACCTTTCCTCTTTTTAGAATCTGTCATTTATTTATTTATTTTTTATTCCGTTGAGAAGACAATCTCTTCATTCAGGATGAGGACGAGGGGAGGGGGGGAAGGATTGTATTAATGAAGATCTTCATTGTTATTCTGAATTGTTTTTAATTAAACAATATTATTCATCACCCGTCCGGAAACACCTGAAATATAGTAAAGTCTCGAGCCATCTGTTTGGACTATCAATTTCATCACTTGACTGGATCATAACGGCCTTTACGTGACGAAGGTGGCTGGTTAATTAGTTAAAAGTTTGTTCTCTACGTAATTATTAGGTCTTTGGCGGTGACCATTAGAGACTAAAAGGGTTGCAAAGTCAAGGAAGGGGATGCGACTACCGAGGGGTGATAATCATCGCAACGACGACGTGCGACGACGCACCCTTCTCATTTCAATGGCGGTCTTTTAATTTAAAACCCTTCACTAGAATTAAAACAACCATAACTGCAACTCTATTTATATAATTTAAATCGTCCGCGAAATTAAAAAATCTTTTCTTTTTTTTTTTGTTACAGATTCTTTACGTTTTTCGGAAGCTTACTCAACTCTTGGTGAGTAATTTTTTCCCTAGTTGCATGTTTAATAAAGGAGAAAATTGCAGTTATATTTAGAAGACAAACTTGTTAAACAAATTTAAAGACAGTTTTCTTGCTAGGCTTTGTATTTATAGAAGTGGGTTTAGTTGAAGATAACGAAAACATCTAATATTGATATTTTTCAACATTAACCTATAATAAACAATAAAATATATTCAAAAATTTAATTATAATAAATAACAATATTTATTATTTTTAATTTGAGAGATTTAATCATTATATATAATTAATTGACTTTGATTTTTCTTAATTGGATTTAATTGTTCTTAAGGTGATATAAAACCCAACATTTTCCTATGGGAAAATTCATTTTCTTTTTTGAGCCTCCCACATTTGGAAATTTGGAGATTCGAGTATTTTTCCTGGACTCTTCATATCAGATTGTAAAATTTCATGGACAAACAAATACGGACGGAAGGATAATCCCCTATATACAGTATATTTCAAAATTTCAATTTTCTCATTATTTTACCTTATTAATTTAATGCGAAAAGCCCCAGGACCGGGTTATTATATATGGCCGAGGGGAAAAGTTAAAAAAAATATATTCTTGTAGTTTGAGTATATTGGAAATAGAATTTCAATCGATGGCCAGATATTTTTTTTTTAAATACTTTACTAATATATATATATATAATTAGTGCATTGTAGTCTATTTATAAAATTCTTTTTATTTGAAGAAATCCAAAACATATAATTTTCTTTTTGATATTTTTGACATTAATCTATATAATAAAAAATAAAATATATTTGAATTAGATTAGATAATTATTGATAATTAAATGACAATATTATTTTTAATTTGAGGGATTTAACCATTATAATTAATTGACTTTGATTTTTCTTAATTGGATTTAATTTTTCATAAGGTAAGATTGAACCCAACACTTTCCTATGGGAAAATACATCTTCAGGAATTTTTTGAGCCTCCCACATTTGGAATTTTGGAGACCCGAGTATTTTCCTGTATTCTCCATAACGTCCTCTATCAGATTGTTTAAAATTTCATGGACAACTAAGAAGGGCATACAGACACTCCGCTATTTATATAGATTTTTAAATTTCAATTTTTCCATTCATTTATTTTGTTAATTTACTAATATACTAAAGTTACTATTATATTGCATTGTTATTTATAAAAGTCGGTTTAGTTGAAGATAACGGAAACATCTAATTTTCATTTTAGTCACAGTTTAGTAGATAATTTAATTACTAAGTGAGGAGTTGCCAGATCTTGACTGTTTTATAGACACCTACACAAGGCTGTTTCCTGGATATCAGATATACATAGACAACCTTTCTATGAATCACCGAACCAACCATTTGTTCCGGGACGATGCATATGTGTTTGTTTAGTCCGTGCCGTTCCCTAAACAATTTTCATCCCTAAACTTGGACTGCCACAACGAGACAAAACTTGTCTTGTATGAATGAGTGTTTGTGTATGTGAGCAGACCCATATGGATGGATCAGGGGTGGTACCCATTCCCATGACGAGCCGTCATCTCACCCCCTTCGACTCCAAAAACCCTTAATGGGGAAAAGGGAAAGATTGTCAAAAGGAATTGATCTTATATAATCCATACGATTTAAAAATATAATGTTACTTTCTATATAAAATCCATCATTAAAAATAAGAGGGAAATGAAAGTAGGAAAGAAAAAAAAAAACTTCTTGTTTTCAAATAATCTTTTGAAATTCTCAATCTTCCCCTCGGGCAGGGCAAATTGTCTCTCTTTAAGTATTATTTACTAGATCAATATGATGGAGGATGTTTTAACCTTATTTTTTCTTTTTCAATGGATATTTAAAAAAAGTTGTTGTGACTGATGCACTGCACAGCATTTTAGGATGTTGTGTTCTATGCTTGTCACACTAGATATTTTATGTCCACAGTATGGTACAGTGAGCACCACAATTAAGTTCCCACCTGATAGCTAGAGTCTTAAGAATATGGTATATGGTGAAATAATTATAAATTTGAAAAGGTAAAATAAAATCTACTGTACCAAATTTTACTCTTTACCTTTTCGGTCATTAAAATTATTTCACTTTACACCATATACTTAAGGCTCTAGCTATCAGGTGGGGACTTAATTGCGGCGCTCACTGTACATTATAATTTATTTTTGGCAAAATTTTTTCTTTGATGTACAGTGGGGGTCAATATTAAGTTCCACCCATGCGTTTTCAACTTGTGATTATTTCATTGTTAAAATAAAAAAAAAATGAAAATATTTATTGGAAATTTTCTAGCTTTGTACCATGAAAATTTCCATTAAAAAATATATAATATCTTTTTAAAAACAATGAAATAATCACAAGTAGAAAACGCATGGGTGGGGCTTAATATTGTTCCTCACTGTACAAGAGTGAAGTTTGCTTCAAACAATTTTAAGCTCAGAATGAGAATATAAATTTTGAGAAAATCGAAAAAAAAAAAAAAAAAGTACACCAGCAAAGTAATAGTATTCTTTGGCGGATTTTATTTAAAAGCTAATTTCAAGTCTCAAGTTAAATATAAAATTTCAACCCGTAGCTCATTTCATTCATGCTTTATTTTGAAGGTTCATTTTTTTGGACTCAGGTGGACCTTAAAACATGTTCTTCCATGAAAATTACGACATCAAATTTTTGACATTAATCCAATAAATTTTCTCTCTACATATATATAAGAGAAAGTAAAAATACATTTACTAATTATAGGCCTATAAATGAAAAACAAAATTTATTTATTTTTTTTTGTAATTAAATGATTGATTGATTTTTTATTTAAATAATACCGTGGAGTACGGTAAATGGATAAAAATTATTTATTTATTTTCTTTTTTAAATACATTTTCAATTTTTAATATTAGCCTAAACGTTTTTATTCCCGCTCTGTTCCTATTATTAATAAATAAATAAATACACCTAATAATTAACAATAAATAATAAAACACACCCGGGTGAAATTTAATAAAAAATTCACTAATAATTAATATTTTAATTCTTGATTAGAGATAAATTGATGCGATAGAGTTTTTTATTATAATGAACTTATATTTTTTATGCCCTTTTTTTAACCCTTTAACGAACTCCGCATGCGACCGTTTTTTTTTTCTTTGTCTTTCTTCCATTGAATTCTTTGACCAAATCCCCCCTCAAAAAAAAAAAATCAGACTCAAAAGAGTCCAACCTCTATCTCCCCCACTCTTCTATTCATATTACTAGACTTACACACACGGACTGTACAAAAGACACGCAGCTTCCGTAACCTGTCATCCTCCTCTACATCTGCTTTTTGAATTATCCCATGAAATGCGGCTTCTTTAAAGCCATTCCGATGTTCTAATTAATCTCTTAATTATTTTTCAATGCGTTTTACATATCTGACTTGCCCAACTTATTTCATGTTGAAATTAAATTATAGATACATGACAAATATTAAAAAAAAAAACTGGTGCGACTATAGTACAGCACACAACTTTCTCTTATCTTTGATATTTATATTTTGTCGTCATGCCAACCATGGTGAAATGCGATAATACATTTTAACAAATATAATTGATTTTGATGAATTTTAATCAAAATCGTGAAAATTAAAAAAAAAAAAAACTGAAAAAGTACATCAGTAAAGTACTAGTACATTTTGGCCGATTTTGTTCAAAAGCTTATTTTCATGCCTCAAGGAGATGTCTAATTTAAATATAAAATTTCAACCTCGTAGCTCAATTTCTTCATGCTTTAAATTGAATACAAACAGAGACTATTTTGCGGGACCTACTTTTTTTGGACTCATGGGCCCTCAAAACATCAAAATCAAAAATTTTCGACATGAAAGTAAAAAGAAATTTATTTTCAAAAGATTAAATTAGCAAAGCGAACCCCTCAGGAAGAGATTTCATTAAAAAAACATCGCAATCGTTATGACTATTCCATTTAGCTTGGAGTTAATCTGATATTTACAAGACATTGCTTCCTCCCTCTTGAATTCTATCTCTTGGTATAATTTTAGCAAAATTAAAGGATTAAACTTGATCTTCATCATTGTTCTATTAAAGATGAAATTCCATGAAAATTTATACATAAATCAAATCACTCATATGGTTTTTAGGTTTAAATTAGAAATTTATAAATCAAAATTGTTAATTATTGAAATATTCCATTATCATAGCTAATTTGGTTACAATTATAATAAATGAATGTGTACAAAGTAAAAAATCTGGTGTTATTGATCGTACAGCACACAACTTTTTCCTGGCCGATTTTGTTCAAAAGAATATTTTTAACCTCAACTTAATTGCTCCATGCTTGAAATTGAACACAGACATACACACATACCCGGACAGATCATTTTGCGGAATCCACTTTTTTGGACTCAGGGACCCTCAAAACATTTCCATTAAAATCTCGACATCGAATTTTTGACATGAGTCCAATACTTTCTCTCAATTTGTATTAACATTTATATTGGTAAGAGGAAGTAAAAGATAAAAAAATATATATATTAATGGTTAAACTAAAAAAAAAATAAAAATTACTCTTGACTCCGAGGAATCAGCTTGCAAACGTCTCCGGTGGTCATCCGTATATATTGGAAATTAAAATACGTTGAAAACCACTATCTGACCTCAGAAGTCTAAAAGGGCGAAATAAAGAAAACTACTTTTTGAAATGAGACACTGTAAAATATTGTACAATCTCAGGATTGAAGGGTGATGGGGGAAGGAGCGAAATTTTTCGTTTAGTGAGATGAAGTGGCGCATTCAAGGAAAAAAGTTGGATGGGTGATTGCGATAATAATGATTTATATTTCTCTTAATTCCGGATTCAAATTACCACTAAAAAAAGTACTTTTGCGTTATTAAAATCATAGTATTTTTTATCTAAATTGAAGAGGAGATGGCAGTTACTTTTTTCTAGTCCCAAACTATTAACAGATATGATCTTAGTAGCCTATTTATAAGAAATATTAAAAAAAAAAAAACATTTTTCGAAAAGAATTTAACAATTCTGGTGCACTAGTACACAACTTACTCTTAAGTTGTGTTCTGTGCTTGTCACATCAGTTTTTTTATGTCGAAATATATTTAGTTTCCAATAGTATATTTGACTTCAAGATGTAAAACTTTATAAACATGAGAAAATAGAGCAAATTTTGAGAAAATCGAAAAAAAAAGAACATCAGTAAAGTACTAGTACTCTTTGGCCGATTTTTGTTCAAAAGCTTATTTTTATTGGGTGTCTAACTTAAATATAAAATTTCAAGCTCGTAGCTCATTTTCTTCAAAATTTATTCAGACAGATCATTTTTGTGAGACCCACTTTTTTGGACTCTGGGAAATTTTTGACATGAATCCAATACTTTCTCTCTATATAATATTCTACTCCGATTGTTGATTATCCTAACCAAAAAAGTACAATCATTACTATTGATTTTCTTTTTTTTTTTCTTTTATCCATTTCGGAGGTGGGATCAATGGGAAAAAACCTTTTTTTTTTTCTTTCTTTCAAACCGCTTGCTTCTTCTTGCCGGTTCCTCCATTAAGTTTCGACAATTATTTTCTTCTCCCTTGTTTTCTCTTGACTAATCCCGGGGCTTCGTCTCTCTGCTATTCTTATTTGAGCTTTATTTCCTGTGCACCGAGCTTCTGGGTTTTGACTCTCACTTCCAACTTTACTTGGGAACAGGACAAAGGCGAGTCTTGGAGTTTCGTTCACCCCCCCCCCCCCCTCCCACCAACCTCCCCTTCCCCCTCTCTCTAAATTTTTCCTCGAACCACTAGCCTCTCATATAACATTACTACAGTGGATGCTGCAGCAGCATCCTTTGAGCTAATGAATGCAAATCCACGAGGCTCATCTGTATGCCGTACCTTTGGGTGATGAACCTCTCGCCTTCTAATTACGGACAGCCTCCTGTTTGCATGGTCAGTCAGTCATTCAGTTCTCAAAAGAGACAAACACTCTTTTGAAAATTCAATACCCACACACACACACATACACACAAACAGAACTTTCATTAAAAATCATGATATGGACTTAATCATTTTGTCTTCTTCTTTTTTTTTTTTGTAAATGACATCTTGTATACTCGTATTTTATAGCTCTTGCCTTCATTAATATTCAGAAGCTAAGGTGTTGAATTAATTGTAATAATATTAAAAATTCTATTAGCATAAGAGATTTCTTAATTAAAATAAAAAAAAAACGTCTGCTTCTTATTTAAAAATCAAATTTTGTATTTAAATAAATAGGAAATAATCTTGGAGAAAGGAAAAAGAAAAACAATAATTAAATAATGTCAATTGAGACTAACAAAATTTAAAGATTTTTCTTTCTCTTATGAGCATTTAGGATTTTTTTATTATTTTTTTCCCGTTTAGCCAGTGGCCATTGGGTACAAAGGTACAAAAATACAATGTATATAAAACTTAATATAAACAAAACAAAAATACAAAATTTAAGTAAAATGAAAACAATATATATACAAAATTAAAGCAAAATAAAAACAATATATATACAAAATTAAAGCAAAATAAAAACAATATATATACAAAATTAAAGCAAAATAAAAACAATATATATACAAAATTAAAGCAAAATGAAAACAATATATATACAAAATTAAAGCAAAATAAAAACAATATATATACAAAATTAAAGCAAAATAAAAACAATATATATACAAAATTAAAGCAAAATGAAAACAATATAAATACAAAATTAAAGCAAAATAAAAACAATATATATACAAAATTAAAGCAAAATAAAAACAATATATATACAAAATTAAAGCAAAATAAAAACAATATATATACAAAATTAAAGCAAAATAAAAGCAAAATGAGCAAACTAAGGAAAAAATGCATCTAAAGTTGTACATAATATCAATAACACGTTAAAGTTACATCGTACAAAATCTTCTTCTTCTTCTTCTTCTTTGCCTTAATCCCGCTGTGGGCGGTCGGCGGCAGAACAGGACGGCCCGTCGCTCGGTCTGACGCCTGAAAATATAGATGGGAAGTGACTGACATGCAAATAACTGAAGTACTGCCAGTCCCAGCTAGGGCAGCTCGTGCTCGCCATCCACGTACCCACAAGATGTGCGCCCTGAGCTATACATCGTACAAAATACATGATACAATTACATAGTCAACCTCATAGTAGGATTATTTGAGTGGGTGGTTGCAAGAGTTTGGTGGTTAACTGTTTAAAGAGTTGGATGAATAAAGTCGGATCTCTGAAATGGGGAATTATTGGCTTTAGGAATGAGTTTCTTGGGTTATACTTTGGACATTGAGCTATTATTAAGTGATATGAAGTGGCTGCATTAGACGAACAGGAACATTGAGGGGAAGGAACCCATTTAAATACCTAAATCCGATCCGGTCTAGGATTTTGTATTTGGATTGAAATCCGCCAAACAAGAAGGATTTAAGATTCGAATCGAAATATGAATTCTCTCAAAGAGTCCTTTTCTTAAGGGATTTAGTTCCCTGGATTTAAAACCCTTAGAGGAAAATTTCCCCTCAACTGTTTCCAAAAAATAATAAATCGAATGAATTTTAAAACAAGAAAAAATTTTCTTCTCCTCGAGTTCGACCCTCCGATTCATTTTTGATTTAGATGAACCCCCCTCCCCCTCAAAAAAAAATGATCTTACCTAAAAATAGAATTTAAAATTCGAGGATTTGGATTTAGATCTAAATGCAATTTTTTTTTGAAAATTTAATCCGATTGGAGATCGTAACGGATTTGCGGATGGGATTGAGACCCTTTTTACTTCCTCTTATCTTTATACTTATGTATATATAAGAGAGAGAAAGTATTGGTTTTATGTCAAAAATTTGATATCGATGGTTTTGAAGCCCCCTGAGTCCAATAAAATGGTTGTCCCGCAAAATGGTTTGACTGTCCGTGTTTAATTTAAAGCATGAAGAAATTGAGCTACGAGGTTGCAATTTTATATTTAAGTAACCCCTCCTAAAAATAAAATTTTGAACAAAATCAGCTTTAAAGTACTACTCCTTAATTAGTCTTTTTTTTGATTGGGTTAAGCTAATATTACTTTTTTTTTTTTTTTTGTTTCAGACTACGTTATCATAATTAAAACAATATTTTCATGTCTTAAAAAATAATTACAATCTTAAGCTTATTCGAAATTTGCAATTAATTTTTTAATTATTTATTTTTTAATATAAAATCTAATTACCGTATAATCCGTATAAATCTAGGTGGATTTATTTTCGATACAAAATCCATTAATCAATGTCTAGTAAAATTTCTTTAAATTAAATTAAAATTAAACGGGATTTTAATAAAATGATGTGAAATCATCTAAAATATTTATATTTGGTTACCATTTCTCCTATCTGTCCTATGAAGAGTAAAGTATGCTTCACAATTCTAATGGCAAAATGAGAATATACATTTTAAAGAACACCTAAAATATAATGAATATATTAATTTTAAATAAATAAAATCGTTAAGCGAATTTTGAGAAAATCGAAAGAAACTCAAAAAGTTCCTTAGTAAACTATTAGTACTCTTTGACCGATTTTTTTTTCAAAAGACCCAATTTAAATATAAAATTTAAACCTCGTAGCTCAATTCCTTCATACTATTTTGTTCAAAGACAGACCATTTTGCAGGACCCACCTTTTTGGACTCAAAACATGTACCTCCTCAAAATCTCGACATCAAATTTTCGACATGAATCCAATAGGCCTATTTTCTTTATATAGGTATGATGAAGTAAAAAATGTACTTTATAATGGTATCCTTTATTTATTCAAATTAATTTCCAGCTAATATAATAATTTCAGTTACAGCCCTTATCCGTGAGTTCTTTATGGATCAATAACTTCCCCATTGGTCTAAAATCTCAAAAAAGAAGCAATTTTTCAAATTTATGAAAGAAATAATACATACAACTTAATAGGTCTTTCTGATCTCATTTATTTTAATTAAGCCTTCTTATCCTGTGACTAGCCTTACGTGTTTATGCCAAATACCTATTAATAGAGTAATATATCTTCCAGTTTTAATTAATTTCTCTGGTCACTAGTAAACTTACTTATCTTTAGAGAGCAAAAATTCACGCTTCTTTTTAAAAACAAATTAATTCTCATTCATATGTTAAAAAAATTGAATTTCAATCCCCCCCCTACCCTAAAAAAGCTCTAATGAAAATGTCATACATTTCAATATTATGTAAATTTTTTTTTTCTCATATCACTAAAAGTAATAGAATTTAGTTTTATTTAATCTTCTAGTCAATAAATTGATAATTTATTCTTGGTTTAATTTAAAAAGTCAAGAAGACGAAGAAAGAAAGAAAGAACCAGTTGTGTATGTAAATTAAAATAGTTTTTTTTTTTTATTTTTTATTCATCTAAAACTTTGCTTTTGTCAAGTTCAAAACTTTCCCTTGTCTCGTCTAATTCCGGGGATGTTCTGCCTTGCAATTGACCACAGTCCCTCCCCTTCTCCCCTTTTTTTTTATTTTTCTTTGACGACCTCCCTGCTTGCTGCGAAGTCATCTTTTAGTCCGTAATGTTTAATTTGGGGTTTAGTGTCGGAGTCTCCAAGGCGTGACACAATATGTCTATTTTCCATAAAGCCTATTGTGTCCATCCAACAAAAACGCCAAAAAGAGAGGGTAGAAGGATTTCTTAGATTGTACGTCCCACACGGCAGCAGCAGCAGCCCTCCAACAACGCCTTAAGAGCACCTCAAACCGTGACAGACTGATTGGACCAATTATATTAGAATAAAAAATATTTTCTTTTACTGGGTGGCAAAGGAACGAACAAACTCATTCATCATCTTTTTTAAATACAACTCCCAAACAGATCTATTAAAAAACTTAAAAACTAATTCTTATTCAAAACAGGTAGGAAATATATTCAAACAATAAGTTTAATTTTTTCAGCTTCTTAAAAAAAAAAAAAAAAATCTTATTTGATTGCGTTACAGCCTCGCCTATCCGGAGCGGAAGCTCGATATGTTCCTTTCAAAAAGACTTTATATATATATATAAAGTAAAACTTGGAAATGCTTAAATTGAAATTTTTTAGTGAATTTCTTATTTAAGAATAACTTTCCTGAACACTGCTTATTTTCTTGATTCATGTCGAAAATTTGATGTCAAGATTTTGATGTAAATACATATTTTTAGGTCCCCTGAGTCCAAAAAAGGGTCCCGCAAAATGGTGTCTGTGTGTTTTGTAGACAAAATATCTCAAGAATGAAAAGAGCTAGAAAGTTAAAATTTTATAAGTTTAGCTTAGCTTTAGTTTAAGTAAGCTACCACCACGGAACGTAACACGAGGTTTTGAATAAAATCGGTCAAAAAGTACTAGCACTTTACTCATGTGCCTTTTAAAGTTTTTTTCGATTTTCTCAAAATTCACTCTAACGATTTTGATTAAAATTCATAAATTAATTATTTTTTATATTCTATTTCTCCTTTTACCCTCAGAATTGATTGAAGCACACTTTGCTCTGGTATTTCATAGGAGGCCGTGGTAACATTGCTTTTTACTCTCTCACATCTTTTATTTAAAAATTCTAGTTGTTTCAATAAAAATAATTATCAATATTGACCTTAAAGTAGTTGTAGTTGCACTGCATGAACATATCTACTATCTGCAGTATAATTATCAATATCTTGAAACATATCATCTAGTGTTTTAATTAATTTTACTTTATTATTTTCCTTTTTTGTAAAGACATCATTTACATTAATTTGCTTTATCTTTTGTCTTTTTTTTTGTATTTTAATCGCAAACAAATACCTTAATTATTTCGAATTAGAGAACCAGTGACGTCATTTGTCCTTTCCAAGAAAAAGTTGAAATGACACTACTAGGAAATTTTTATTTATAAACAAAAATGATCTTCATTTTTGCAACAAATATTGTTATAAGAAACAAAACATGGGAGATTAATACAATTAGTGTTCTCTGATCTTTTGTGACTTCAAATTGGATTTTATTAAGCTTTGGCAGAACAGAAGAAAAGGAGATAGCACTCTCTGGTTGAGGGTGAGAGGAAATTTAATATCGCCGTGAATTAAAATTGTACACCGCGGCGGTGGTCGGTATCCGCTTATTAACGCAATTAGCGAGAGGTGCGCCAGATCACATGGCATGGGCTTCTGTGCGATGCTCATCTGTCATCTACGACGACGTCTTCGTAATTAATCCTTTTTTTCCTTTTTGGAAGAGAAAATACCAGAATTTAATTAACTTTCTCGACTTGCGCGCGCGTTCTCTCATATCTTAAATTCACCATCAAAAAGTTCTTTAATCCGAATTTCTTTTCTTTTTTTCTAAGAAATAATATTTTGTAATTATTCTGGTGGTTCTAGGCTCCTAATTAGAACGCAGTCTTAACTCGTATTGTGTGTGTGTGTGTGTGTGTGTGTGCATCTGTTTCAATTAAATCAAAACGAGAAAGAAATTACGCGCAAATTAATCTTCAATCTTAAAACTCTTAGCTAACAAATATTTCGTCTTTTCATTCTTCTTTATTTATTCATCTTTAAAAGTTATCTTCTTTCTCTTTTACACTATAAAAAAAAATCTTTTGTTTTTGAATGCATGTCGAAATTTTCAATTAACAAGTAATATTTATAATAATATTCAACGATTTATTTAAATGTACAGGTTTTAAGATTTTTATTTATTGTACTAATTTTAGAAATTGTTGTGAAAAAATTAAGGATCATTACTTAAATAAAAATCTTCCTACGAATCAATTGGAAGTTCGAATTGTTCTTGTTTAAATTTGGGTAAATATCTTCTAAATATATATAAAAGAGGAGGTTTCCGTCTGTCTGTCTGTCTGTCTGCGGGTCCGTCTGTTTGTTCAACTTCCTGTTGGAACTTTGAAATGAAATTTTAACTCCCTTATAGAGGACGTTGTGGAGTGTCCTGGAAAAATAATCAGGTCTCCAAATGTGGGAGGCTCAAAAATTCCTGAAAATACAGAATTTTCGGCTCAAAAAATTCATGAAAATACAGAATTTTCCGGCTCAAAAAATTCATGAAAATGCAGAATTTTCCCATAGAAAAGCATTCATCTTATGAAAAATCAAAGACAATTAATTATAATAATTAAAACTCTCAAATTAAAAATAATAAAAATATTTATATAATTAAATTTTCTTTTCCTTTGAGTGATTCTTAATGTAATGTATTTTTAAAAAATTACACTCTTTTTCTATCTTGGCTCTATTCGTATGTGGGGTCGGTAAAATTAAATTTATAAAGAAATAAGATCTGTAAGGGGTTGGGGTTCTTCTCTCTTCAAATAAATTTGGTTTTTTAATTTTTATTAAATTTTATTAATTAAAACAAAAAATAAAAAATAAAAAGGTTTTAAATTAAAAAAAATAAAATTTAAAAAAAAAATAAAAAAAAGGAGAAAAAAAAAAAATTAGGGGGGGGGAGAAAAAAAAAAGAAAAGGGAAAAAGGGGACCCGCCACACAAAAAAAAGGGGGCAGGGCCGCAGGGGGGGGGGGGGGTGGTGGTTAGATCGAATTAAAAGCAAGCCGTCCTGTCTCATAGCCGGACGCTCGAAACGGAAAAGGGAAAAAAGGATGATATAAAGGAAGAATTGCCAGCCTTAGCTCGGGTAAATCGTGGTCACCATCCTCATACTCAGTAGAAGTGAGCCATGAGTGTTTAAAAAAAAAATACAATGATATTAATAATTTTTTTTTTAATAGTTCATATTTTAGCTAATAGGTTATAACAAGGAGTTCTTTGTGTAATATACCTCTGTTTAACCAACTTCTGGTAATTTTGAAATGAAATTTTACATTCTTATAGAGAGTCGTGGAGAAATCCTTGTATCTGCAAATTGCCAAATGCTCAAAAAAATTCCTGAAAATCTAAAATTTTCCCATAGGAAAGCCTTGGGTTCTATTACTACTCCTTGTGAATAATTAAAACCAATTTTTAACAAAATAAAATCAATTATAATAATTAAATCTCTTAAAATAAAGATAATAAAAATTGTTATATAATTAAATTTTCTTTTTATTCTTTTGAGGGATCCTTAAATGAATATATTATTTATCATTTGTTTTTACATTTTTAATACTTCATATTTTAGGCTACATATTTAAATATTAGAAGTTCTTTGTGGTATATAATTCATTCTGTTTGACCAATTTCTCCTAATTTCGAAATGAAATTTTACATTTTTATAGAGAGTCAAGGAGCCTAGGGTCACTAAATTCCCAAATGCTCAAAAAATTCCTGAAAATGTAAAGTTTTCCCATAAGAAATCAATGGGTTCTTGTGAAAAATTAAAGCTAATTAAACGAAAAAATCAAAGCAATTTAATAATTAAATCTCTCAAATTCAAAATAATAAAATTGTTATCTAATTACAATTTTCTTTTTTTTTTCATAGGAATATATTTTTAACATTTAACGATAATTTTTTTTATATTAAAATATTATGCCACTAAAGGTTTATTTTTCATGTTTACTTAAAACACTCAGCAATATTTCATTATAACGTTCTTATAAAAACAATTTCTAAGAGAGAGGGGGCGATAGTTGCACTATTAATTTGGCTTGCATTAGTTGGAAAGGAGGAGTTGCTTCAATATTTCATCTTTTAATTCTTTTATTTTTGGCTCTTAGCCAGTTTATATATCGATACTTTTTAACAGATTTATTTTTTTTTTTCTTCTTTTACTCCCAAGCACATTTCCGGTTCATTTTAATAACTTTATTTAAGGCGCGGTTGGTTACCTCTTCCTTATATTAACATTTCATTTATATTCATTTCGAAATCAATTAAATTATTTATTATCTTTCTACGTATTTATTAAGATATAAGTTAATTTATTTTTATATCTTTTACCGAATTGAAAATTCAAATTAAATATCTAATAAATCAGATCATTAATGTGTACGTAAGTGTTTGCTCAATTAATTACAAAATAGAATCGATATACGATTTCAAATTTATTAGGTTGATTCTCTTCTTTGTGAATAAATAAATACATAAATAAAAAAAAAATCTCTCTGATTAAAAAGAGAAAATAAATTCGTTAAATTAATTATTTGAAAACAAGACCAGTGGCGGTTTCTTACTTTCTCTTACCTAGTATTTATGTTAATATTGGATTCATGTCGAAATTTTGATGTAAATTCACGTTTGGGGTCCCCTGAGTCCAAAATAATGGTCTCACTGTGTGTCTTCAAAATAAAGCATGAAGTAAATGAGCTACGAGGTTAAAATTTGATATTTAAGTTAAATACCTCTTGAGGCAAGCATATAAGCCTATACTGTATAAATAAAAGGCCAAAAAATACTAGTACTTTACTGATATATTTTTCAGTTTTTTTTTTTTTTTGTTTTTCTCAACATTCGATATAACGATTTTGATCAAAATTCAGAAATCGAATATTTTTTAGTTCTTTAAAATGTATATAATTTTATATCATGAATTTTAATGTACTGTCGGAAACTAAATATTAATGTCAAAAAATCTGGTGCGATCACAAATTTTACTGACACAAAGGAAAGAGAAAGTAGGATGTTGTGTGATTTATCACATCAAATTTTTTGTTGAACTACTAAAATTAAATGTTTATTATTAATATTTTTTAGACCAGGCAATACTATTATTCCAAGCAAAGTATTCCATGTAAAGTAAAACTACTAGCCTGGAATTTTATGTCAAAAAAATCTGGTGTTACACAATTTTCAATTATCTAAAATAAAGAAATTTGTATTATACCAGTTATTTTTCTAATTAAATTTGTTCAATTTTTATTAATATAGATTTAATTTTCTTCAACATTAATCGAAATTTATATATATATATATATAAATTTTTGATTAAAAATTCCAATATTAAAAAAAAAAAAAAAAAAATGCAAATATTTTTTTATTATATAGACTATATTTAAATATTGTTTACCAATAATTTATACAATTTTTTCCTTTATCCCTAAAGAAATTTATATATATATAAAATGTTGTATAAATTATTTGACACCATCAATATTTAATATTTCAAAAAGGACAGGCTCGATTTAAAATGCATTTATTTTTTTTATTTAATTACAAAGTACTTAAATACATTTACATTTTAAACTAGTAATTTCATTCTTTCTTTTATTTTTCAATTACAAATATCATTGGATAGAAAGAAAGAAACTCTGAATCATTTTTTGGCAGTATTATTTTAAAACAGTTAATAAGATACTACATAGAATAGATTTATGTAAATGAAGGGTGTATTTGTTAAACCGTGAAAATATATTTACAATTCTAATTCATTAATTTTCTAAAGGGTTGTATTTCTGTCTAAAACCTGATAGATTATATATTACCATAGAAAATTAGAGGTGATGTATGTGGTTTGTGTTTATCCTACCTCCGATATGTTATATTTTCAAACATTAGAAATAAAAGCCTTCAATATATTAAATAACCAATTATAAATTAGAATTATTGCTTCTAAAAACTCTGTGACACGGTAATTGAAAGTTGTGTTCTGTGCTTGTCACACCAGATTTATTGTGTCGACATATATTTAGTTTCCAGTGGTATAGTATAATTTATAAATATGGATAGGATTTCTCCTAACTTTCCTATGTGATTTAACAATTACGATGACAAAATGAGAATATACATTCAAAAAAGTATCTAAAAATTGAATTTTAACCAAAATCGTTAGATTTTGTTCAAAAGTTTAGTGATACGTCCCAGATGGGTATCTAACTCCAACCTCCTAACTCATTTCCTTTATACTTTTTGATCACAGACAGACCATTATGCGGGACCCACTTTTTTGGACTCAGAGGACTTCAAACTTCAAAATCCCGACAATTTTCGACATATATCCAATACTTTCCTTTCTCTATATATATCATAAATAGGGAAAGAGAAAGTAAAAATTGTACTTTATAATAGTATTCTTTATTTACAGCTAATATAACCATTAACCGTGAGTTGTTTATGAATCAATATCCAGCACTCTAGTCTAAAAACCCAAAGAAGAAGGATAAACATAATAATAATACTTATAACGTGATAGATATTTCTGATCTCATTTATTCTAATTAAGGCTTCTTTCTTATCTAATGACTATTTTACGTGTTTATGCCTAATCTCTATATAATAAGATAATATAGACTATCTTCCAGTTCTAATTCATTTCTCTGGTCACTAGTAAACTTCCTATATCTCTAGTTGTATTTCGTGCTAATCACACCAGATTTTTTTTATATCGGCATATAGAGTATTTGGTTTTCAACAGTACATTTGAATTCAAGATGTAAAATTTAGAAATGATTAGAAAATAGAGCGAATTTTGAGAAAATCGAAAAAAAAAAAAAAAAAAAAAAACTAAAAATGTACATCAATAAAGCTACTAGTTACATTTTAGGCCGATTTTGTTTAAAGGCTTCGTGTCACGTTGTCGGGGGATACCGAACTTAAATATAAAATTTCAAAATCATAGCTCGTTTCCTTCATTTTGTAGGACCCACTTTTTTGGACTCAGAGAACCTCAAAATCGAATTTTCGACATGAATCAATAAGGCTATTAATATATATAGGTAAAAGAAAGTAAATCTTTTAATTTATTATTATTTAATTTTTATTGTGCCTTTGCACGTACTGCTACGTTCTCCACGTATTTCCTAAGCTATAGCAAATTCAGTTTTCCCACAATAGCGATAAAGTAAAAAGTTTGGTGATTTTCAAGAAGTCCACTAATATAATATATATTTTATCTATTTGATATAAAAAGTACTTGGCAATCGCATTCCCTCTGTCTCCTTGGGAGTGAAATAGGCATGGAGTGCAGCAAACGTATATATATATATATACATCAAAAACTTTCTCTTCTTCGCCTCGGAAACAGAACAAATGTTTGTAATGGCGTTAAAATTGATGTCAAGTTTCAATTTAATTCAAGTCGGGGGGATGGAGGTTGGCGAAGTTTGTTCGGGGAGCTTCTTCCTTCGGCATGCCGCGCATTCCTTGCTTAATGAGAAGAACTCATTCCCTGACTCCAACGCCCTCTCCTTTTCGTCTTCTTATTTCTCTCTTCATAAAAGGCAACCGTACTCAGATGGTTTGGTCTGCCCTCTCTCTCTTTCTTCTTCTTCTTCTTTAAGAATATCGAAAAACATTTAGGCCGTCCAATAGTTTCAGAAGAAGGAAGTTCTATTTCTCCCCTCCCGAATACCTTAGCATAGGTGGATCAATAGTCCATCTGCATGCGACCTCATGTTAATAATTATTAAAGCTCGGCCCCTCCATTGATTCGTCCTAAATTTAAAAACCAAATAGAAATCTAAATTTAGAATACATTTGGAAAAAGATTTATTATTCAACCAATTTAAATTGTATATATACAAGAAAATTTAAACTCTACAATATATTGAAAAATTATCTGATCATTGAAATTTATTTTAAACTTTAAAAATTTCTTTATTTTTCAATCCAGACGTTTTGGGGATTATCCTCCATCTTCAGGATCTTTATACCCACAACTTCGTCGTTTAAATGTTCTGTTGATGGATGATGGCATTCACCTAAACGTCGGATATAAAGTCTTTTCTATTAAATGGGTTGTATGTAATAGAGTCAGTCAACACAATCGATTAATTGCTTATTTGAATTAACTACCTTCTATTATATTAAATCCCCAAATGAGGACAAAATGTTAATATAATTTTTTCCCAAAAGCAACTCTTTTTTTTTTACTTTCTCTTTCCTATATACATGTGGAGAAAGTATTGGATTCATGTCAAGATTTTGATGAATTTGAGGTCCAATGGCTCCAAATAAGAGTCCCATCAAAATGGTCTGACTGTCTGATTGTGAGATCAAAATAAATTATAAAAAAAATGATTTACGAAGTTGAAATTTTATATTCAAGTTAGGTACCTTACTGAAGCGTGAAAATAAACTTTTAATCAAAATAGGCCCAAAAGTACTAGTACTTTGCTGATGTACTTTTACAGTTTTTTTTTTTTTTTTTTTTTTTGTATCCAAATGGCTTAAATAAAATCATCGGACTGCCTGGGTGTTCGAACCAGCGACCCTTGGTATAGAAGGCCAGCACGCCAACCCCTACACCAAGCCCGAGGTCCAGATTTTCTTTTCTTTTATGACTTTTTCATAACATTTGATAGGCTATTATTTAATCTTAAATGGCAGGGACAAAACTATCAAGAAACCTTAATAAAAAAAACAAATTTGTTTTTTTTTTGCTCCTAAATTTCATTACGTATGTTCAACAAAAATAAAATAAGCTTCCAATAAAATTCTTATGAAAACTACGTAGATCTCAATTTGCCTTTATTTTTATTATTATTTTATTTTATTTTTCCATCCGACAATCGAACGAAAGTCAATTCCAATTTAATAGACTCTTTTTTTTGATGAGTTATACTGATTATATTATTTCATACATTGGAGAATGGCGACTTTCTTCACTCTATAAAATAAGATGAGGACGTTAAACGAACGATTACAATATCATTTAAAGAACTGTACACATGAAAACGGGCGTTAAACAGACGTAAACACAGCTTAATGGACGTGTATAAATTGTAAACGGACAAATTTAAGGGGGGATGAAATTAGGAAAGCAACAATCATTTATGAGTTATAACGTGGCGTTTGCGGTAAATTAAATTAAACACTATGATAATCAATTAAAAGAAAATATTTTTTATTAACAATTGAGAGATTTAATTATTTTATTTTTAAAATTAATTGGCTTTTATTTTTCAAAAAACCCAATGCTTTTCTATGGGAAATTTTTTGAGCTTCCTGGGGAATTTTCCTGTACTATCTATAAGGGTGGCCAATGCTGTTCTATGGGATAAAATTTTGAGCTTCCTGGGGAATTTTCCTGTACTATCTATAAGGGTGCCCAATGCCTGCTTTTCTATGGAGAAAATTTTTTAAGCTTCTTGGGGAATTTTCCTGTACTATCTATAAGGGTGCCCAATGCCTGTTTTTCTATGGGAAAATTTTTTGTGCTTCTTGGGGAATTTTCCTGTACTATCTATAAGGGTGTTGAACCGAATTAGCGAATTTATAAATATAGATTTATTAATACTTCCGTTACATGCTTGCGGCTTTGAATACTTTATTTTTCTTTTCAATAGTTTTCTTCAATAAAAAAAAGGATTGGCTGCGCTTCCCCAAGGCTATATAAATGCATACAAATTAAATACAATTTTATTTGACCTATGATCCTAAATTTTGCATACTTTTGACCACATCTAAATATTTTACTTTCGCTTTTATTTCCAAATCATATTTTTTTTCTCTCTCTAATGGTTACTGATGTTGATGCATTCCATAAATTGAAAAAAAATTGCCTCTGGGAGGTCCAGGGGGGACCCCCTCACCACCTCCTTATTTATATTCCCCACTGGGGGTTGTTAAACTATAAAAACCTTTTCTGCTAGAATTGATAGTTACATCATTTTTATTCCTTCTGGAATTTCGTTTACCTGGGAGTCATGTTTTCTAGTACCGTATCAAATTAATTAAATTCACCTTCAATCGATTTATCGAAATTCAATATTAATGGTTTCAAGATTTTAATCAGAGCCTTTTAGGTGGAATTTTTTTTTTTATATATATTCAATTTAAATTTATAAGTTAGTTGAGTGAAATAATTTTACTATCGAATTCCGATAACACAATTCAAATGAATGCAACCAAGGAGTACATAAATATCAATTGAAAAAAAATTAGGTGTGTGCCTTTCAACACTCGACCTGCTTAAAATTAATAGAAAATTGACCTTTTCACCTTGCGTTGTTTTTTTTTTTTAATTAATTATAAAGGTGGGATTTTCAAAATAACAGATGGTTTTGAAAAGTATTTTTTTGAATTTTGAGCGTAGGAAATTTGGACCCACCTTAATGTAAATTAATTTTTTTTTTAACACAACAATAATTTAAAAACTAAAATCTTAGGCTAATAAATATTTTTCTTTAATTAATATTTGTTGAAAAAATTTAAAATCCTAATAATATTAATAATCTTTATTTATTTACATAATAATTCATTTTATTTTTCATTTTTACTTTCTAAAAGTAGCCTATTGGTTTTATTTCAAAATTTTGATGAATTTGAGGTCTACTAAGTCCAAAATAGTGGGTCCCATCAAAATGGTCTGTCTGTCTGTGATCAAAATAATATGTGAAAAAGGCTGAAATTTTATATTCAAATTAAGTACCTTACTGAGGCTTCAAAATAAGCTTTCATATAAAATCGGCCCAAAAATACTAGTACTTTGCTGATGTACTTTTTCAGTTTTTTTTTCGATTTCCTAAAAATTCTTTCTAATAATTTTGATTAAAATTCATAAATCAATTATTTATTACTTCCTCTTTAAAATGTATATTTTCATTTCGCCCACGAAATTGTGTGAAGCTCACTTTACTTCTGTACTTCATAGGGAAAGCAATTGCTTTCGTAACAAAATATAAATATTTTTCTATGTTTATAAATTTTACATTTTGAATTTTGATATATGTCGAAACAAAAAATCTGGTGTGTTAAGCACAGAACACGACTTTCAAACACCCAAGCTAAGAGTAAGTTGTGCCCCGTTCATCATGTCACACCAGATTTTATTTTAATTAATATTTATTGAAAAAAATTTAAAATTTAATAATATTAATAATCTTTATTTATTTACATAATAATTCATTTTATTTTACATTTTTATTTTCTAAAAGTAACATGTCAAAAATTCGATGTCAAGATTTTGATGTAAATACATGTTTTGAGGTCTTTGAGTCCAAAAAATTGGGTCCCGTAAAATGGTCTATCAGTGTGTGTTCAATTTAAAGCATGAAGTTATTAAGATAGGAGGCTGAAACTTTATCTTTAAGTTACCCATAAGCTTCTGAACAAAATCGTCCAAAGAATACTAATACTTTACTTTTGTACTTTTTCAGTTTTTTTCGATTTTCTAAAAATTCGCTTAAACAATTTGGATTAAAATTTATAAATCTTTTTTTGATGCTCTTTAAAATGTATATTCTCATTTTTCCTTCTTCTTTTGAAGCTCAATGACTCTTGTATTTCATAGAAGGAATGGTAACAAAATATATTTTTCCGTTTATAAATTTCGCATCTTGAATCCAATTGACTAAATATATATCGACACAAAAAAATCTGGTGTGACAAGCACAGAACACACCTTTCAACTACCATTAAGAGGAAATTGTGTGCGGTGCGACCAATCACTCCAGATTTTAATCTTTGTTATATAATTTATTATTAAAAAAAAAAAAAACTTCATTCATGATTGATAAATAAATAAATTCTTCAATATAAACCTTAATCAAGTATGATGGCTAAATTAATTAGTCTTGGATTACTTGTTCAAAGCAACAGTGAAACAGTCGAGGGGTGTACTTGAGAACGGGACCCTTTGATCTCAATTGCTTTCATATATAAGTTAATTTTATCAAATTGGCTTCCTATTATTAAATTTTTTTTTTTTTTTTTTTTGTTTTCAAAAATAATTGTTTATTTAAATTGATGTTTTTTTTATGTTATGTTTTACGTAGGAATTTCTATTATTTATAAAAAGTCTAGTCTCAAGAAGTCGATTGGATTGAAAAAGATAGGGTCAAATACTTTACCCTACGGGACTATCAATTTGGAAAATGAAAATTAGATGTTATAGGCTTAAAAAAAGCGAAAGAATGTTTTTTATATTGCCATGGTTAAGAAAACTTTATTTATAAAAATTTGGTGTGATAATCGCACAGCGCCGGTAATTGAAAGATGTGTTCTATACTTGTCACACCAGATTTTTTGTTTCGATATATTGGAATTAAAGATATAAAATTTATAATCATATTTATATCGGGTATATGGCTTTTTTTCCTATTAAGTACAAGAATAAAGTATGTTTCAAACAATTTTGAAAGCAAAATGAGAATATACATTTTAAAGAAAATCTAAAACATAATTGATTTATGAATTTTAATCAAAATCGTTGAAGCGAATTTTAAGAAAATCGAAAAAAACTGAAATAGTACATCAATAAAGTACTAGTACTTTTTAGCCAATTTTGTTTAAAAGCTGTATTTTCTCACTTCAGGCGGGTGATTAACTTAAATATAAAATTTCAATCTCCTAACTCTTTTTGTTCTTGAGATATTTTGTTCATTTTGCGGGACCCTCTTTATTGGACTCAGGGGACCTCAAAATTTCGACATGAATTAAGTAAAAATCTTGAAGATAATCTAATTTCTTCTCTCTATCATTAATAATATATATATTTTTTTTTTCAATAGAAATGATTTCCTCTTCTCTTATTTAAATAAATGGCAAGCTCACCCTATCATTATCCAAGAAGCCGTTGCCCTAAGGGGGATGGAACTTTGACCAATGGCGAAATCCCCGCATCCCAATCAATTGTGTGTAGAGAGAGAGAGAGAAAGAGGCTTAAGGCATCTCTACACCGAATGGTTGAGGGTAGAGCGCAACAAAACGGCCCCACCGCGTTAACGAGCACCAGGGAATCCCCGTATATATATATATATATACACAAATTCGCACACAAACGGTCGTCCATTTACATTCCCGTGGCATTATCCTCCTCAGTCTACGCCTACGCCCTCGGCGGCGCATGAAATTATTCTTTACACACGCCATTAAACGTTTTCTACTCTGACTTTTTCGGTGTCTCTCTCTCTGTGTGTGTATATCTTCTGAAAATGCTCTGCGCAAAGTCTAAATCATGGGACGTCAACCAACCCATCTGCTAGCTTTAACCCAAACGTTGCTAATCTTTTTATTGCGTTATAATTACATTTATGGGTGTTAAGTCAACTGTATATATATTTTATTACGCTATTTAAATTTTTCTCATTAAAGGTGAATTGTATTTCTTTTTCTGCAATTTTCTTAAGAAAGATTTTGTATTATGGAATTGTTTAATTATAGACCCCATTTTGTATGTGTTCTATGCTTGTCACACCAGATTTTTTGTGTCGATTGAAATTAAAGATTTGTTACAATGGCTTTATTTCCTATTAAGTACAAGAGTAAAGTGTGTTTCAAACAATATTGAAAGCAAAATGAGAATATACATTTTAAAGAAAATCTAAAAAATAATTGATTTATGAATTTTAATCAAAATTGTTAGAGCGGAATTTTGAGAAATTCAAAAAAACTGAAAAAGTTCATCAGTAAAATACTAGTACTTTTTGATCGATTTTGTTTAAAAGCTTATTTTCACGCTTCATGGTGGGTAATTAACTTAAATATAAAATCTCAATCTTCTAGCTCTTTTTGTTCTTGAGATATTTTGTTCATTTTGCGGGACCCTCTTTATTGGACTCAGGGGACCTCAAAATCTCGACATCGAATTTTGACATGAATTCAGTACTTTCTATCTATATATTATTTATTAATAATACAACGTTTCGACTACTTATTCTGCAGACGTTTGTACTATTACTGTGCACCGCTCCGACTAAAGCGAACTAACCTCTAAAAGACACCTACGTGAAGTTAGTAGCATTTTATATTCAATGAAATTTGAAAGAGCGATTTTTTTAATGAATCGATGCAGGTCCCAAGACTTCTGATAACTATTACCACATGCAACCAGGAAGAAAAAGGGAAAAAACAAATTTAAGGTTGAGGAAAGGTTTAAAAAAGATTAGCAAATCCGGGCAGTTCGGGTGATCTGATCCAGCTGATGCAAAGGAATTAGCGATCCGAACATAGATGAGAACAAAAAAGCTTTCGACCCTCATCCCTCTTTTGATTTGGATAGCGATCCAGATCCAAGACTCTTCAAAGAAAAGGATTCCGATCCAGATACAAAAATCCTGGATCTGATTGGATATTTGATTTTAATCCAATCCCTTCCTTGGTAGGAGAAATATGGGCTACATACGTCATATGCAAGTATTGCTATTATGTCGAAAATTTGATGTCGATTTTTCATGGATATACTACCCCTTGAGTCCAAAAAAAGTGGGTCCCGCAACACTAGCTATTGAAATTTTCTTCCCTAAACATAAGATTTATTTGATTGACGACCATTTGGGCGTTTCTATTTTATTCAAAACAATAATTTATTTATTATTAATTAATTAAACCCATTTCATTTTCACCTTGGACCACCCATTGAGATCCCACTTGAGAGCAGCAGCTTCTGTTCTTGAAATGAGTGCTCTTAAGGAATTGATTCTGACAAGCCTCAACTCATACTCAAGAAATTCATTCATTAAACAATTAACCAAATAAAATTGGAAAAGGATTTGTATAAAACAAATCTGGTGTGACTGATCGCACTATCTTAATTGAAAGTTGTGATTCTGTGCTTGTCGCACCAGATATATTTAATTCCCGATAGTACTGCAGTATATTAGAATTCAAGATTTTATTACATTATGGCTTCCTATAAAGTACAAGAGTAAAATTTGCTTCAAACAGGAAATGAGTATATACATTTTAAATAAGATCTAAAAAATGATTTATGAATTTTAATCAAAATCATTAGAGCGAATTTTGAGAAAAAAAAGTACATCAGTAAAGTACTAGTACTCTGTGGCCGATTTTGTTCAAAAGCTTCTTGTCACCTACCAGGCGGGTATCTAACTTAAATATAAAATTTCACCCTCTCTTTTTTGTAAATATTTTGTTCACAAACAGCGGGACCTACTTTTTTGGACTTAGCGGATCTCAAATCGCGTATATCCATCAAAATCTTGACATCAAATTTTTGACATGAATCCAATACTTTCTCTCTATATATATATAAATACTTCCCGATGATTAAAAATGATCGTGGGATACACGCCCGCAGCAGGTCTGCATAGTGAACCTTGAGGGACACACAGGACCCGCACCAGAGACACACATTTTGTCTCGTCACTTTCAATCTACTGTGTGTGTCCCTGGTGCGGGCGTGTGTATCCCTGTGTCCCTCAAGGTTTACTATGCAGACCTGCTGCGGGCGTGTGTATCCCTCGATCATTTTTAATCATTTTTACTCGGGTCTATATAGCTAGGTAAGATATAATAATTTATGCAATATCTATGATGTCTCATTTTTAAGGAGGTAGATAACAAAGACATCCTTGGTCTTGGCCCGTTTGATCGTTAAAGTGACCACGATGTCAAACCGAGTGAATTATTAGATCTTGGACGAAAGCGAGACACATAGAGAGAGAGAAAGAAAAAAAAAATTGTGTGCTCGACAATTTTTCGAGTGGGTAAAGTTCACAGAGTTGTCAAAGAAAAACAGTGAACTTGCGGGAAAAAAATAATAAGAGGGCGGCGGCGAGTAAGAATGTAAGAATGACAAAAGAAAAGGAAAAAAAAAGCGGAAAAGATACGTGCGAATAGAAATAGAAGTAAGAATCAAGTTGATTCCCCCCCCCCGCCCCCCCTCCACTCCCCTTTTTTTCTTCAAGAGCTCTGACGCCATTATAGAATTTCGTCAGAACTTATCGATTCTTTTTTTTTTTTTTGGAGTAGTTCAATAAAAATTTTCTGTTTGCATTATTAATTCATCAATCTTTATTTTTTTCTAGTAAAAAACTTTTCCAAATAATAAATATGAGATTTTTTTTTTTATTCTCCCTCATCCCTTTTAACGTTCCCTTTCTCAATACGGAGACTTTTATTCCCAAGCCAGGAAATGATGGCTATTTATTTGATTAACGAATCCTTTTAAGCAGCGTGGACAGTGTGTGGGGGAGGAGGGGAAAAAAAAACGCACGATAACTTTGAGACGTGCCAAGCGAGCGAGCAAAATCCCGTCGGGGGTAGGTGCCAAAAAGAAAAAAAAAATACAGGACAGGTACGCTATTTAAGAAAAAGGAAAGGACAGGGATAAGAAATTTAATCTTGGAAAGATATAAAAAAATTTGACGTTAAAATAACAATTTAAAAAAAAAATGAAAAGAGATACTTAGTTGAGGTTATTCTTTAATAAATACGCTGACAATATAGTCTGTATTGTGCAAAAATCTGGTGTGATTGATCGCACAGTACGCAACTTTGTCTGTCAGTAATTGAAAGTTGTGTTCTGTGCTTGTCACACCAGATTTTTTGTGTAAATATACAGTTGAAATATTAGAATTCAAGATGTAACATTTATAAACATTTTATTACCATGGCCTTCTTTCTTATGAAGTACAAGAATAAAGTGTACAGTGAAGTTCAATATTAAGTCCCACCCATGCGTTTTCAACTTGTGATTATTTCATTGTTAAAATAAAAAAAAAGAAAATCTTTATTGGAAATTTTCTAGTTTTGAACCATGAAAGTTTCCATTAAAAAATATATATTATCTTTTTAAAAACATTGAAATAATCACAAGTAGAAAACGCATGGGTGGGACTTAATATTGTCCCTCACTGTACTTCAAATAATTTTGAAAACAAAATGAGAATATACATTTGAAATAGTATCTTAACAATAGTTGATTTATCAATTTTAATCAAAATCGTTAGAACGAATTTTGAGAAAATCAGAAAAAACGAAAAAAAGTACATCAGTAAAGTACTAGTACTTTTTTGCCAATTTTGTTCAAAAGCTGAATTTCTCGCCTCATGCGGGTGTTTAACTTAAATATAAAATTTCAGCCTCGTAGCTCAATAATTTCATGCTTTAAATTGAATACATACAGACACCATTTTAAGGGACCCACTTTTTTGGACTCAAATCATGTATTTACACAAAATCCCGACATCAAATTTTCGACATGAATACATTCTCTTTATATAGTCTATATATAGTTTAGAGAAAGTAAAAAAATGAAATGAATGATTCAATATTTATGTTGAGACGTGTTAACATGTGTGTTAAATAAACGAACCCATTATTCACCACCACAGATAGATTCTATCTATTTTGATTATTGGAATAAATGATCTATATCTATCTCTCTCTTCTCATTCAATAGTGAAATTTGCAATTACGTATTCCATTAATCTATTTCCAATTATTCACCTATCTATACATACAAATCCAAAACAAGGATTTAAACTTTTACATATTTGGTTAACATGCTTTTGCAATTATTTAATTTTCACTGATAATTAAATAAATATTTTTAGGAATATTGAAATCGCGTTAAAGAGTTAATAGAAAATATATTTTTTAATTTCTCTTGCCTAAATATGTATATATAGAGAAAGTATTGGAATGATATCAAAAATTTTATGTCGTGATTTTGATGGAAATACAAGTTTTGAGGCTCCCTGAGTCTAAAAAAGTGTCTCTATAAAATAAAGAAAGAAGGTAAAAAGTTACGAAATTTTATTTCTAGGTTAGGTACCCCCCCCTTTCACTTGAGAGAATTATTTTTTAATAAAACCTAATATTTAGATTATTCTTTTTTTGCATTGCGAAATAATAGCGTTTCCCTTATAATTCTTATTTTCTCTAACCTATATATACATGTATATAGAAAAAGTGAAAGTATTGGATTCATGTCGAAAATTCGATGTTGAGTTTTTGATGTCCCCTGAGTCCAAAAAAGTGGGTCCCTCAAAATGTCCTGTCTGTGATAAAAAAAAAAAGTATAAATGAAATTAACTACAAGATTGACAAGCAGAGAATACAACTTATAATTACTGTAGCTAAGACAAAGTTGTGTGCTGTGTTATCAATCACACCAGACTTTTTATTTCCAGACATTAATGTTTTTACAATAAATAAAATTTTCCCATTTCTAATTGATTACATGAAAAAGCTGACGATGGGACCACCGTCATCGACCTGCAGGTCATTTTGATCTATTACCATATAAAAAAGAGATTTTATTCTTTAGAGCCCATTTTTATGACTGCACTCTAAGCCTCTACTCTTATCTTCGTGATAATGAATTTAATGAATTTTTAGTCAACTCTTGGCCTTCTCCCCCCAGTAATCAATCCCAATCGTAACTGATATTTTTTTGTCGTAAAAATGTTAAAAAAAAAAAATTAACAATTAACTGGTTTGATTACATAAAATCTCTATTATTACTACTATATTTATATTATAAAACAGGCTTTTAACGTTGGACCACCTGAGAAATCAGAATCGTCTAACTTTTATAAGTATTCTCGATTTCATGGAGCAGGAGAGCTGATATTGTTTGATGAGTGGAGATTTGAGAGTGATGATTTGATTATCAAATTCAAATTATTATTTGGAAGATGTTGAAATGGTGTATCTCAATAGTTTTCAAAACTTGATGTATATTTACAGTCCTATTTATTGTTGAGTTTTAGGTGTCAAAATTAATAAATAAAAAAAAAAAAAATTATTTTCAGAGATATTTTATTGGCTTTCAATTTCCATTGTTTCGGTCCTACAGCCTTCTTAGTTAGAACTTTAAATATAAACATATTTTAAAATAAATATAAACATATCATAGATTATAGTTTTTCCTTATTAATTTTAATATTGTATTTATATTGTTTTGAGTTTGGTTTTCATATTATATTGATTTTGCTTTTGTTTTGCCTTTTTATTGTATTCATTTTGATTTTATTGTGCTTTTTAAGGTATTAATTTTGCTTTCGTTTTATTTTTATATTGTATTAATTTTGCTTTTTATTGTAGTAATTTTGGTCTTGTTTCCTTTTTATTGTATTAATTTTGCTTTTGTTTTCCTTTTTCATTGTATTAATTTTGATTTTATTGTTCTTTTTATTGTATTATTTTTACTTTCGTTTTATTTTTATATTGTATTAATTTTGCTTTTTATTGTAGTAATTTTGGTCTTAATTTCCTTTTTATTGTATTAATTTTGATTTTATTGTGCTTGTTATTGTATTAATTTTGCTTTCGTTTTGTTTTTATATTGTATTAATTTTGTACTGTGTATATTAATTTGAGAAATAAGTATTTTGTAGAAGTTTTGGCCGAATGGCGTGAGGCTAAACATAATTTAAAAAAAAACATATATAAACATATGCAAATTTTATATACAAAGAATTTCGCAACATATACAATCATCACATAATAATGATGGTGTCTAACTTTATAGAAATGATTGTATATGTTGCTAACTTCATTGCATATAAAATGTTAATAACATCACGTAAGTTGCCCCTTAGAGATTAGTTCAATTGAATCAGAGCAAGTGATAGTACTTGAAAACGACTGCAAAATAAGTAGCCGAAACGTTTAATAATTAATTACTACAAATAATTATAAACTTTCGTAATAAAAATAAATCATATAGCGTTCCGGAGCAACTGGCATATATTTCCAAATTTTAATTTCACTTGTCAATGGAACGCCGATAATAAAATCGAAAACAACAATTCGGTTCTTTGTAATTGTAGAAAATATAAGAAATTTGATTAGTTGGCAGGTGTCAATATATCTCTGCTCTATTTAATAAAACTTCAGTACAGGGCTCTCACCAGTGTCATTTCTAGTATTAAGACGTTTTACTTTCTCTTACCTATATATTTTATATTGAAAGAAAATATTGGATTTATGTCAAAAATTTTATGTCGAAATTTTAATGAAACGTGTTTTGAGATCCCCTGAGTCCAAAAAAAAAAAAAAATGGGTCCCACAAAAATGGTCTGTATGTCAGTGCGTGTTTTTGAGAACATTTTCAGTTAGCTCTCAGTCGTCGTTATATGAAATTTTTTAAATTATCTTTAATATCTTCTTTTTTTTTTTATAAACAAATATTTTATGATGTTTCTGAAATAGAATGAATTCTTTATTTTCGTTTATTGACGTGTCAGCAGCAATTTTGGTGTGTGGTTATCTCGACAAACCTCTAACGACCCAGTCCGAGAGAGAGAGAGAGAGTGAGAGATATCGAACATCTCTTGGTCAGAAACATGAAGAGGGAACGCATCTAAAGTAGCCATTGAGCCCCCTCGTATTGAAAGCCCTTCAAGATAATCTGCTCGTGTATCTTACAACGCAACAAACAGAGCCGTAAACTCTTCTATCTCGCTTGCTTTATTTTTTTCACTTTCCAACTCAATACAATTCAATGGACAGAAGTAAATCAACTACAATGACCTTTTATTTTAATCGCAAAAATAAAATTCCATAAGTGTATATAAAAATAAATCTTTGAAAAGAAAAAAAAATGACTTCTTTCTAATCTCGTATTGGCGATGTCGATCGGGCCTTCCCCAACCTCTTGATATCCCAATTGAGAAGATTTACAATTGCAAAAAAAATCTGGTGCGATAATCGCACATCACGCAACTTTCTTTTACCTTCGGGAATTTAAAACTCCACTCTATGCTTGTCACACCTGAACTGTTTTATGAGTTTCTTACAACATACATTAGAATTCCAATTGTAAAATTTATAAACATAGAAAAATATTTACATTTTGTAACCTTTTCTCCATCTTTACTATGAATTACCGGAGTAAAGTGTGCCTCAAAAAATTTTTAGGACAAAATAAGAATATACATTTCAAAGAGCATCCAAAAAATAATTGATTTATGAGTTTTCATCAAAATCGTTTGAACGAATTTTGAGAAAATCGAAAAGAACTGAAAAAGTACATCAGTAAAGTACTAGTACTTTTTGGCCTATTTTGTTCAAAAGCTTGGTGTAGCACCTGTGCGGGGTATCTATCTTAAATATTAAATTTCAACTTACTAGCTCAATTTCTTCATACTTTATTTTGATCACAGACAGTGAGACCCACATTTTTGGACTCAGGGGACCTCAAAACATCAAAATATCGACATCAAAATTTTGACATGAATCCACTACTTTTTCTTTCTATGGATATAGGTTAGAGAAGGTAAAAAAAAAATTTCGAGGTTAAAAAAAAATTGTCAACGCTTTTGTTTTTAATTGTAGATCAATTGTGAGTTAAAAAAAACGCAAAGATTCTCTCTTGTCCATCCAGTATCACTTCAGATTAGCGATTTCAATTAGCTGACGCCGCGTGTCTCTTTGGCTGACCAATTTCAATCGTTTTCTACCCCCTCCCGCCACCAGCCCATTCCCTTTTATTTCACTCACACACAACCACACCACACGTGTAATTTAATTGACTAAAAAATTCAATATCAAACCTATTCAGTGGCAATTTCCCATTTCCAGCTACATCTGAATTCATTCATATACTATAGTATAGGGTGATTAAAAAAATAAAAATATGTGTTGCTGATATGAATCCAAAATTAAAAGCTTGAATTTTTTTTTAGTACCAAGGACTCAATTTTGATAAAAAAAAATTCTCATATATTTAAATCAGCGGTTCCCAACCTTTTATGATGTGCGGCCCACGAGCTGTGAACCTCTGCGTTAGTGATTCTCATTCGATTGATCCAGTGTGCATTGAGGGAGGTTGTTAGGAAGAAAGTAAAATAATTCCTGAAAATTAGCCGTCTTTCTCTCTGTTATAAGATAGATTTTCAAAAATTATTTAATGGGCACATTATTTGAGACCTGTGATCATATCACTTTTTAAAGGATTTTTAATTATTTGTTTTTACTTTCTCTTACCTATATGTAGAGAGAGGAACTATTGGATTGATGTCGAAAATTCGAGATTTTGAGTCTTGAAGACTCCATGAGTCCAAAAAAGTGGGTCCCACAAAATAGTCTGTTTATATGTTTTTGAACAAAATATCTCAATAACAAAAAGAGCTAGAAGCTTGAAATTTTATATTTAAGTTAGGTAGCTCGATTGGACGTTAATCCAAGCTTTTGAACAAAATCGGGTAAAGAGTAGGCCTACTAGTACTTTACTCTTGAACTTCAAAAGAAAGGAAAAATGGTAGATATTTTTCATAATTTATAAATTTTACATCTTGAATTCTATTGTATCGTACTGTCGGAAAATAAATATATATAAATATATTGATACAAAAAATCTGGTGTGAATAAGCACAGAATTATCAAAGGTAGAGAAATTTGAGGGGCAGAAAATTTCAAAATAGAATAATTCAGAACACTCAAGAAAATAGAGAAAATGAGAATCTGAGTGGTTAATCACACCAGATTTTTTTTTCTGAATTTTTCAATCTATAATTAAAAATAGACCTATATAGTATTGGATTCATGTCAAAATTTTGATGGAAAAACATGTCATGAGGTCCCGTGAGTCCAAAAAATAGGGTCCCGTAAGATGGTTATGCTCACCCCCCATAATCTTGACATTCACATATTTGCTTATTTAAATATTAACTTGGACAAAATAATATTCAAAAAAAATTTATAGCTTTTTTATTAAAATGAATTTTCACTTTTCCCTATAAATTTTATATTAATATGTGAAGGTGTTTCCGATTATTTGTTATTATAAATTATATATTGCTCAAGACGAAGAATAATTTAGTAATTAAATTTAGAGCTTGTTTTTAGAGGAGGAGTAGTCAACTTGACATGTCCAGAGAGGTCCTTAAATCTCTCCAAAAGGAGGGGCGGCCCACCCAGCCTCCTGGTCAAGGACCTTCTACTCAACATACATTGGAACTTTGTTAATGAGTTTATGAAAAAATAATTGTTATTCAAATTGAACTAGTTCAGTCAGACAGCAGCCCTTCAAAGAAGAATTCTGACATAAGATAATGAGATAAAAAAAATAAACGTAAAATATTTCTATAACTAGAGTTGTTTATGATCAAGTAATACTTCATGTCAATTTAAAATTAAATCGAAAACTTTTATTAGATATTGATAATCCTTCACAAGATCAATGGTTAATTGGAACAGAGAGATGAAGAATTTGTTTTATTATCTCGTAAATTGTGTTTTGGTTAAGGAAAGAATTTTGATGGTCATAAAATAGAAACTTAACTTTGAATATTTATTTCTTAAGGAGCTTTAAAAAAAGAACGAAATTCTTGATTGAATACGATATGTAAAAAAGGAGCATTAAATGAAATAAATATATTAAACATCTGGGGTGACCCAGGACCCAACTTTTTTTTACATTCGGCAATTTAAAGTTGTGTTCTGTGTTAGTCACACCAGATTTTTTTATGTCGATATTTATTTAATATTAGAAATCAAGATCAAAGAATTTTGAAGCCGAAAGGAGAATATACATTTTAGAGTTCAAAATAATTGATTTATTAATTTTAATCCAAATCTTTAGAGCGAATTTTGAGAAAATTGAAATAAAACTGAAAAAGTATATTAGTAAAGTTCTAATACTTTTTGAATGCTTTTATTCAGAAGCCAGAGTTGTACATAAATTAAATATCAAATTTCATCCTTCTAGCCCTTTTTGTTTTTTGAGATATTTTGTTCACAGACATACCATTTTGCGGGACCCTTTTTTTGGACTCAGAGGACCTCAAAATGTATATATTCATCAAAATCTCGACATCGAACTTTTGACATGAATCAAATATATTATATATATAAAATATTAACATATATAGGTAATTGAAAGATAGTTGATGAGGAAATAACAAGAATATGATATTTTTCGAACAATTTTCAATTATGATAACATATTAATTTATTATATAAAAAATTATTATAAATGCCTTATTTATGAGTTCATATTAAACTATATGAATGAATATTTATTTACGTGCCTATATTTGACAGCCCACAAGCTCTGAAGATGGTTTTAATTAAGACCGAAACGTTAGCCGGGTGGGCCTTAATAAATTAAATAATCAATAGATGACATACTTTTTATATTTTTTTCATTTATAGGCATGAGAAAGTAAAAATCTATATATAAATTATGTATGACCTAAATATTTTTCACATTTTTAGCGGTCCTGATGATGAAATTTTTGTAACTTAATCGATAGTCCAGAGAATAAATTTAAATACATTCGTTATTATTGTTTATATTTCCCTCAAAATAACAAAAAAAAATGGAGATTTACTCTTGTACTTAATGGAAACAAAATATAAAATATCACATTTTCAGCCGGAAATCGACATCAAAATCTGGTGTGGCAAACAGAGAACGTAAATTTCAATTACTGAAAAGAAAGTTTTTGTACTGTCACATAAATTTCATGATTGACAATTTCTTTTATATTTTCTTAATATTCCCAAATGAAAATATAAATAAGGACCACCGTGATTTTAAATAACCAAACAAACAAGGCTTATTAATTAATTCAGGGCGTGTTATCTATCCTCCTCTAATCCATTGTGTGTGTTCGTTGCTTTTTTTTTTTTTTCTCTCAATAAATCTTTAATTATACTAGTTTAATATAAATTACGCCGCCTCCACTTACTCTCTTCTAGCGACCTGCTAATTACCGTCTTAAGATAATTGTTAATTAGTGGCATATGCCAGCAACAGAATCAGCCACTCGATTCTTGTCTGGCTATGTCATCATCATCACCTTGCTTTGCTTTGCTTCGCTCTCTCTCTCTCTCTTGTCTTATTTGCCAATTTCCTTTGCCTCTTGAGTCCTTTTCAAGCAAAACGACTAATTGAGGACTCTCCAAACTCCCTCTATTCATCTCAACAACTTAAACTAAATTTAATAACAACTAAAAAAAAAAAATTAAGACAAACTCTTTAACAACGTCGTAGATTAATATATCTGTAAAAGAATGAAAAATACTTTTAAAAAGTTTGGAATATGATTATATTATTAACCATCGGAGTAATGTTAGATACATGTACTAAGCTCATATTTGAATGGAATTTAAAGTAAAAAAAATGGTCGCAGGACACAAAACATTCTCTACCAAAAGTTGTGTTTTGTGCTTGTCACACCAGAATTATATTTAATGCCAGAATTATATTAGAATACAGGATGTTAAATATATTTTGTTATCATGAAGTACAAAAGTAAAGTGTGCTTCAAACAATTTCAAAACCAAATTGAGAATTATAGATTATAAAGAGCATCTAAAAAAGTGTTTTAAACAAAATTTGAATGGCTAATTTTGAGAAAATCGATAAATACTGAAAAAGTACGTCAGTAAAGTATTAGTACTCTTTGGCCGATTTTGTTCAAAAGCTTATTTTAAGGTCTTAGGTGTATGCCTGACTTAAATATAAAATTTCAACCATGTAGCTCAATTCCTTCATACTTTATTTTGATCAGAAACAGACAGACCTTTTTTTGGACTTAGGGGACCTCAAAAACAATCTCGACATCAAATTTTTGACATGAATCCACTCTATATATATATATATATATATATATAAATAGAGATAAGGAAAAATCATTTAAAATGCGTTAATTTTATTAATAAAAAATTTCTAAATATCTCTTTAACTCACAACGAAAATTTATTTTGTCCTTACAATATAAACTATTAAATAATCACACCGACACTGTTGGAAGCTTATTATCTATAAAATTTATTTAAATTGAAAGATAATAATAAAAAAAAAAAAACTATAAAAACATAAATCATTTGAATACTTTCACATATTGATTTTGTTTTTAGCTAATTGGAATCGCCAATTGGAACCGATCGATGTTGTTGCATTTTGTTAACAACATCAACGACACCAATAAGGAATAGAGTCTTAAATAATAATAATTTAAACAACATGTAACAAATTTAATTTTATTGATCTATCATAAACAACTGGTTTGTAAATTGAAAAAGGTTAATTGAAATTGTTTGATATTTTTACAACACTAAAATATTTCATATCTTACTTAAAAAAAAAAAAAAAAAAAAAAAAATCTGTATAATTTATATTAGCGGATTAGTCCCTCTGTCTGACTTTCCCGCATTGTTTGAAAGTAATTTTGAAATGAAATTTTGTACCCTTATGAAGAGTCCAGAGAAAATAATGAGTGTGCCCAAATTTTCAAATGGGGAAGCTCAAAAAATTTCTGTAAATGCAGAATTTTTCCATAGGATAGCAATGGGCCTTATGAAAAATTAAAGGCAATCAATTTTAATAATTAACTCTCTCAAATGAAAAATAATAAAAATTGTTATATAATTAAAATTTCTGTTTTTTTTTTTTTTTTTTTTAAATCTGTATTTATTAAATAAATTTAAGACGGTCTGTATGCGAAATTAACTATCTTAAAATTTCTTCTTTTTTGGAGGCACTGATTTATATTTCTAAGTTAATCTAAAACAAATACTTCATGTTAAATGGACTAAATAAATTAGTTTTTCTATTTTATTTAAAGGAAAACCAGCGTAAATTTCTATATAGAAAAGCATATCTAAACATCGATATTTTTTTGTCTAAATACGTCGGAGTACTGGAAATTTCGGCTTATGCGTATAAATTGAGACTCTGAATTTCTTTTGAAAAGAATTTAATGATTCTAATCCAACGGTATTATTGTATTTTCTTCTATTTTTCATGTTTTCCTTCTACATTATTTTTTTTTCCTTTATTTTATATTTTGTATTTTTTGTTTTCATCAAAATTCTTTATTTTTTTTTTAAGAAATGTGTTAAGCACAGTAAGACACATTGTTAAAATAGCCAAAAAAGGATGTGTTCTGTATATATACTTAATTATATTCATTGAAATAATACACTGTGTATATATATATGAATAATTGTATTTATATATATTAATAATAAGTGGGTACATAAGAGAGAGGCTATGTGTATGAATACATCTAATGCATGAGAGTGTCTGTCTTTGTGTGTAGTGTGTGCTTGTAAACAAATGTATAATCTATTTTTACTTTCATTTACCTATAGACCTATATGTCAGGTATATATATTTATATATTATAGTATATAGAGAAAATATTGGATTCATGTCAAAAATTTGATGTCAAGATTTTGATTGAAATTTTAATACATGATTTTGAGGTCCCCTGAGTCCAAAAAAGTGGGTCTCGTAAAATGTTCTGACTTTGGACAAAACATCTCAAGAATAAAAAGAGCAAGGAGGTTGAAATTTTGTATTTAAGTTAGGAACTCCTCTGAGACGTAACCCTAAGATTTTGGACCAAATCGATCAAAGACTACTAGTACTTTACTGATGTACTTTTTAAGTTTTTTTTTTTATTTTCTCAAAATTTGCTCTAATTATTTTTTAGATGGTCTCTCAGTTAGTAAACAAATAACGTTTGTCTTAGAAATTTCCATATCGCACTTGAGAATTCCAAGAAAATTTTAACCTCTGGCTTCCATCTTTTCACCACTAGATACTTAACTTTTATTTATCTAAATAGATAGTTGGTCATTGTAAATGCATTAATCACTCACAAGTACGATATTTCAACTCTTAACTGTTGACATAAAATGAACGTCACTCGACGCCCGGCGGCGAAAGGCAAATAGAAAAAAAAAGGGCGATGGGGGCGGCGACTCGGAGCCCGCTTTTAAATCTAAATTCAAACAACTTTTTTAATATAACCGCTATGTAACGTTAATTATAAAAAAATAAAAAGTTGTAAATAGAGCCAGCCTCTCTGAAAGAGAGAGCAAACGAGCGCCAAAGTGGGAGAGTTTAATCGGATGATCCGGGCGCCCAAGCGTGTTACCCTTTGTCCCTTTGGATGCTGGCTGGGACCCCCTGTCACATTCCTTGTCTCCATCCCGTCATTTACTCGGACACCACGAAATTGCACACTCACACACACACAGATTATATATATTCTTTTTCTTAGGTAAAAACAATTGTTTAATTTATTTTTTAACATTTGCATTTTAATTTAAATTTTTTTTTTTTACACATATATTTGAAAAAATTCGTTTTTCTTATGTAATTTTAAACACTTTGTTTAAACGATTCTTTAAATACAAAGTGTTTCAATAATATAATTCTTTATATGGATCAAAATAAAAAAAAAGACATGTGTTTAGAATAAAAAAAATTGCTGTAGGTGGTAGCGCAGCACACTACTTTCTCGTACCTTGTCACACCAGACAATTCCACCTTCCACCCCATATATTAGAAGTTAATATGTAAAACATTTCAAGTACAAGAGTAAAGTCATACAATTTCAAAGCAAAATGAGAATATAAATTTTAAAGAGAGTCTAAAAAATATTTAATTTATGAATTTTAATCAAGATAAATAATATTGAGAGAAAAAATACATCAAAAAAGTACATCAGTAAAGTACTAGTACTCTTTGTCTGATTTTATTTATAAAAGTTTTTTTTCGCCTCAGTGCTTAATTAACTTAAATATCTAATTTCAACCTCGTAGCTTTGTTTTGGACATACACAGAAAGACCATTATTTTGGACTCAGAGGACCTCAAAACATGTATTTGCATCAAAATCTCGACATCGAATTTTTGACATGAATCCAATATTGTGTGACGTGCAAGGGAAGTACTTAAATTAAATATTTAAACCTTCTAGCTCTTTTCGTTGTTGAGATATTTTAAAATAATAGACAGGAAGTGAGGATGTCAGCCAAAAAAAGAGCCTCTATCGAATAAATTCTGGATTGAGATTTTTGAGCCCTCCTTTTTGGCTGACATCCTCTCTTCCTGTCCATTATTCTAATAGTTGAACAGCCACTTCTCTCAACAACATCTTAAGATATTTTGTTCACAGACAAACAGACCATTTTGCGGGACCCACTTTTTTGGACTTAGTGGGCCTCAAAACTTAAATAGGTAAGGGGAAATTATAAACAAATTTGCCCATTTCAAAATGAACTCATAATTTGGTTTTGCGTTATTTATTTTTTTTAATCCATTTTATTTTTGATAGTTGGCCGAGGGAAGAATTATTAAAATAAAATTTTTCTAATTTCTTATCAAAGAAGTGGTTCCTGAGAATTCGTTTATAGGAATTTTTTATCTTTATATTGTGGATCCATCCTTAGAACAAGGAATCTATCTACTTAACGTAATGTCGACAGGATATAATAAAAATTTTGTTATGTGGTCATTTAGGCCTTCGGTGCTCAAAATTCTTTCATCAGATTCCTTTGTGTAAAATTAAATTAATTCTAGAATTTTTTCCTACGATTTTTCTAAGTTATCGCGATCATCCATCAGAAAAAAATTAAAACATCTTTTATATGACCTCACAAGACATGAATTTCCTCTAAATCCATTTTTTTTATATATAAAGATATAAAAATAACAGAAATATATAACTTTTTTTTTTTGGAATAAAATAAAAGCAATCTACCTGTCGGAATTATAATAGACTATAATATATGAAGATTTATTTGATGAAAAGAAAGAAAAGAAAAAAAAAACCAAGTTGAAGGAACGAAACAGTGAAAGCTTCTCTTATGAATCTTTCAGTAAGATTTTCGGGTAATAAATCCTTCCTATTCTATGGAATCTTAAATGAACATTTCATGCTTAACAAATGTCGGAAGAAAATTTATCAGTTATATAATTATTAAGGTAATTTATTTTCGGAAAAGAAAACAAGAACAAATGATGATTTACAATGTTTTTGTTCGATTGCGATTCTTTAGGTGTGTAAGGCAGATTTGAATAAAAAAAAAATAATAATAATAATTCACTGTGTTATAAATAAAAAAAAAGTGAAATAAACTGGTGTGACTAGACGCACAAGACACAATTTCTCTCTTCGATAATTGAAAATTGTATTTCTTGCTGTTACATCAGATTTTTAGTTCCCGGGAGTTATTTAGAATTCAAGTTTATAAACATTTATGTATGATTTGGTCAGATATTTATATTTTGTTACCGTTCAAGAGTAAAGTAGTCTTCAAACAATTATGAGGGCCAATATGATAATATACACTTTAAAGAGTATCTAAAAAAGTAAATAATTTATAAATTTTAAACATCATCTTCAGAGTGAATTTCAAGAAAATAAAAAAAAAAGTGAAAAAGTACATCAGTAAAGTACTAGTACTTTTTGGCCGATTTTGCTCAAAAGCTTATTTTCACGCCTCAGTGGGGTGCCTAACTTAAATATAAAATTTCAACCTCTTAGCTCATTTATTTCATACTTTATTTTGAATACAGTCAGACCATTTTGAGAGACCCACTTTTTTGGACTTAAGGGACCTCAAAACATCGAAGTCTCGACATCAAATTTTTGACATGAATCCAATACTTTCTCTCTACATATATGTAGGTAAGAGAAAGTAAAAATATATACAGATTTTGTTAGAAAGTAAAATTTTTTTCCCAGAAATCTTCAAAAATCTTTTCACTATTTATTTATCTCCCGACATTTGAGGCTATTTATAAATATATTTTTCGGGCAATAATATTTCTTTATTGATGACGTGATTTTGATTGAATTCTAATCAAATTATAGATAAATGAATAACACAAGGTTAAGTTTCAAAATGGATTTATTTTTCTATAATTAGATGAGAATTTAATTAAATTTAAGGGTATTTCAATTAGTGCCAACGGTATATTCTTTGGATTATATTTTGATTTTTTTTTTACCCCCTAAAAAAACTGTAGAAATTCCCTTCAAAGCTGTAAAAAACACTTTAACTATTGAAATGATAAAAAATTTAATCAAATGAGAATGGATCTAATTGCTTTTGTTAGAAATTATTAATTATTAACTAAATTTTATGAAATGTGAGTTGACCCTCATCTTTCCCCCTGTTTTAGACCCAATTCGTGTCGATGAATGTCCTATTTGGTTGCCATATGTGTCTGCATAAATAAATGGATTTAACATCGATGTCGAATGTTAAGTCGTGTGGCCATTTGTGAATCTTTGCACCCGCCCCCTCCCCTTCTTCTCTCGATCACAATAGTTCTCACTATGCAGCTGCATGAGGTTAACAAAAGAGTGATGGGGGGAGGGGAGTGGAGCAATCGTTCTAGTTTTAACTCTCCCCCCTTCCATGGTTAAATGAGACAAGAGTTATGGTCTTCAGAGGGATTTCATTCATTCCAGTCAAATCCTCAGCATCCCTGTCTGAAAACCTGGAAATAGTCAAATCCATTTGATATTTAGAGCTTTAGGAAAATATAAAATAGCTTTTAGAAATAATATTGACAAAAGACCTTTTCCCTAATGGAATTATATTTACAAAAAAAAAAAAATATTTCTAAAACCCCCGTTATTTTTCTCAATAACAAATTAACTATACCTCAAAATTATTTTTCTTATGGCTATTGGATGGCCGAAATGGTAGCCTAAATAGCCTTAGATGCAGGAAATACAGACTTAAAGCCGGCTGTTCCACTTCTAATTTACTAGCTATCGGATAAGCTAGTTAACTATAATTTCCTAGTCTTTACAGTTCTAGTTAAGCTAATCATATAATCAAATCGTAGTTAACTTGCTGAGACTCAAAGGTCTCTATAAAGAGTAAAATTAGGAACACAAGACTTTCTTTTAATTAATTAATCATTTTAATCACAGCCAGCCAGATTTTTAAAAATTTTTATAAAAGATGCCAGACCATTTTTCGAGACCCACTTATTTGGACTCAGAAGACCTCAAAACATGTATTTGCATCAAAATCTCGACAATGAATTTTTGACATGAATCCGATACTTTTTCTCTCTTTACATATAGACTATATAGGTATGAGAAAGTAAAAAATAAAATAAATAACTTAAGAGAAAGGCTTATGTGCTGTACCACTTCTAATTAATCATATGATTAAAAAAGTCCAGATTGTAGTTAACTAGCTGAGACCCAAAGTTTGATATAAGGAGTGAAATTAGGAACACAAGCCTTGTTTATTTATTTTTTTAAAATTTTTGTTAAAAAATTAATAATGTTTATAAAAGATGCCTATATTAAGTTGCTAATTTCACAAAACTTTCTTCAGATACCTCAGATATCTGATTATATGTGAAAAAAAACTAATTTAACTCAAAGGTTAAGCGTGGTCTTGTTTACTATATCAATTCTTTCCAAGGGCGGATACAAGGGTAATCACCCCCCCCCGAGATTTAAAAATTACCTTTTTTTGCAAAAAAATTTATTTTTAATGTAAAATTTTAAATATTAATACTTAAAAATTTGATTTGTATTTATATTCTGGCAAACAAGTACAGAATGCCCCTTTAAATTACCGAAATTAAGAAAATATTGTGTGCTGTGCGACCAGTCACACCAGATTACCCCCTCCCCAGGAACTCCTCTGGATCCGCCCTTGATTCTTTCATGCTTTAAATTGAAGACACACAGACAGACCATTTTGGGAGACCCACTTTTTTGGACCTCAAATCATATTTTATCAAAATCTTGACATCCAATTTTTGACATGAATCCAATACTTTCTCTCCCTTTATATATATATAGGAAAAAGAAAGTTATGTGCTCTACGGCCGGTCACACCAGATTTTTTAATAATATATTATTTTTACATATATTTTGCAACGTTGTAATGGTCACCCATCATCTCTAATTTTTATTTATGATCATATATCAATCATTCCTTTTTTGATATGCAAGTTCATAAGGTCATAAAAAAAAAATTGATTCAACTTTAACTATTGTTTTTATCGGCCTACACGCTCTCAGTTTCTTTTGTTTTTCTTTTTTTGAAGGTCGGAGTTTTTATAAATGAAATAAATTAATCAGATATAGAGGGGGGGAACATTGATTAATAACCTTTATCAGGAGTACTACTTTCTCGCCTTCTCAATCGTTGGCTGCCCAAAAAGATAATCGCCTTTAATTGTAACTGTACAATACATTTGAAAAGATTTATACCGTCTGGACGATGATAACGTTGCTGTTGTATAATCCCTTTGAGAAAACTAATTCTAAAAGAAATATAAATTAGTTTATATCTTTTAAAGGATTATACATTTTATTGAATTGTTTTTTGTTGCCTGTATTTATATTTAAGAGAGATAACAATAGTATATTTATTATTTTGTGAAATAAAATTAACAATGTTTCGATCATTAATCATTCTCTTCTTCGAGATAATAAATAAAACGTATTTGCTTCAAGGCAAATAGATTGAAATGGGATATAGGCTTAAAATTATCTTCAAATCTTCATGGGATAAAATATTTATTTAGAAACATGCCAGGGAACAAAACTTTTTACTTTCTCTTTCCTATATACTGGTATGAATGTAGAGATATTGGATTCGATGTTTTGAGGCTTCCTGAGTCCAAAAAAGTAGGTCCCTCAAAATGGTCACAAAATGAAGCAAGAAGAAAATGAGTTGACGATATTGAAATTTTATATCTAAGTAAGGTACACTCCCTGAAGCTAGAAAATAAGCTTTTGAACAAAATCCGAGGATAGAATACTAATATTTTATATTATGGTCCGACCGAAACAAGATTTTCAGCCGAAACGAACGACGAAACTTTTATTTCCTATACAAAATTCATATCATTTTTACCCTTTTTTTTTTTTTATTTTACTTTTCCCTCAGCCCTTTTTTAAGGTTCAAATCCAATTCGACGTTTTTTGTTGTGTGCATCTGCATGTGCGAGTCTCTTTGCACTCAGGTTTCAAGCTCAGGTTTTTGGCCGAAACCGAAACCAGGATTTTTGCCCGAAACTGGCCGAAACCGTAACCGAAAATTCGGTCGGTTCCTACTTTATATATGTCCTTGTTTTAGTTTTTTTCGATTTTATCAAATTTCGATTTAACGATTTTGATTAAAATTTACAAATCAATTATTTTTTGGATGCTTCTTGAAATGTATATTCTCATTCTTGAAATGTATATTCTCATTTTGTCTTCAAAGTTGTTTGAAGAAGACTTTTCTCTTGTATTTCATAGGAAAGATAGTAGGCTATGGTAACAAACTTTTACCGAAGATAACTCTGCGTCCAAGTCACACCAGGTTTTATATATATATATATATATATATATATATATATATATATATATAATAATAATTATTTGAAATGGATAAAAAAAAAAAATCGTCCCACAGTTGAATTTGTGGGACTCACTTTTTTTGGACTAACGAAACCTCAAAATCTCGACATCGAATTTTTGACATGAATCCAATACTTTGTAGGTTAAAATATATAGGAGAGAGAAAGTAAAAAAAAAAAGAATAGCAGAAAGGGAGGGTTTGGGGGGTTCATCTTTGTTGACTCGACTGCCATCTATGTCGATTTTGTTTGTTGCCTCAAGCGCCTCCATCCTCCCCCACCTTTTAGTAGGCAATAAGCCTTTAAGTGAAGAGTGCCAATTCTTTGTTTGTGTGCTCCCGCTTTTAACAATCAACTGCCATCAACGTTGCTTTTCATCTTTATATTTTTTAAAATGTAGTTCACATCTCAAGGTACTTTGTTCCTAATCTGGAGTTATCAGTATTTTTATATTAGCCTAAATACAGTAAATGTAGACCTATATATGAGATTACTAATCACTATCTTTTAACATTTTATTCACTAATATAGCTAGTGCCGTCCTCCTATGCCCTAGCCTATGGGCTGCTCCGCCAGATAGCTCCGGCACGCCTGTGCGGACTCTCAACTTTTCTTAATTATTAGAATAAAATTATTATTACTACGTATTCAAATCTAGTGCCTGCTTGAGGATTTGTTTACATTCATTAGAATACATAAATGCAAAGAATAGATAAATATATCTCTATACATTTCCTATGGGAGAAATCGTAACTTTAAGAATTAATAACTCAAAAAGTTATAGGAATTTCGGAATCTGATTGTTTTTCTTGGGCTATCCTTTATAAGTAAGCTGCAAAATTACGTTTCAAAATTCCAACGTGAAGTTGAGTCAAACAGAGCGTGAATCACGGACGGACAGACAGATGGATATATAGAGGGACACTCCGCTATTCTATATACTGGGTTTATATATTTTCCAATCCTGCTTGAGGATTTGTTTACATTCATACAATACCTTAAAAACAAAGAATACATATTTCCCTATACATTTCCTATGGGAGAAATCGTAACTTCAGCAATTAATAACTCAAAAAATTTCGGGACGAAAATAATTTTCCTGTAATCCCTAAAAGGTCCTCTTTAAGCATATCATATTTGGTTTTGAATTTACGGGAAGTTGCTCAAATAAAGCGTGGCAGACAGACAGACGGAAATTATCAAATTATATATATAGAAAAAATTGTTTGCTATAAAATATTTTAATTATCATATGGGTGTATTATGATTTAAAGGTCTTGTACCTATATTTAAGAGTAGGCGCCTCTCTATCTCTCTCTTTCTACAGTCGTGTCTGTCTGTCTGTCTGTGTGAGTGGAACTCTCTCCCCCCTTCTTCACTCTTGTCTTCTCTCCTTCTCCCACTCCTCACTCGCTCTCTCCCCTTCTATCCATCCCTCTCTTAGCTGATTCCTAATGAAGAATACGTAGCCTCAGTGTGCCACTATTTTTAATATATTTGAATAAATAATAAATAAAAATACTCCAAAAAATTATATTACCTACTGCAGAATTCATTTTAAATTACATAAGCCACAATTTTTTTTTTTTTTTTACTGTATAATCTTAAAAATACAAAAATTTCAAACAACGTTTTGATCAAAATTTGTTTGTCTTTGATTGGCACTTATGCGAAGTTTCTCTCTTTGTTTACAGATCGCTGGGGAGACCTATTGATGGTTCAAGCAAACAGAACACCTTAGAGGTCGCACACACTTGGCAAAATATCGTCGAAATTTCAACTTTGGTGAGTTAATTTTTTTATGTTAAGGTTGATTGTTTTTACTTTCTCTATACATGTAGGCTTATATAGAGAGAAAGTATTGGTTTCATGTCAAAAATATGATGTCGAAATTTTGATATTGAGGTCACTTGAGTCCAAAAAAGTGGGTCCCGCAAAATGGTCTGTCTGTGTTCAAATTTAAAGCATGAAGCAATTGAGCTACCATGTTAAAATTTTATAATTAAGTTAGTCATCCACCTTTGGGTGTAAAAATAAGCTTTTAATCAAAATAGGCCAAAAAGTACTAGTACTTTACTGATGTAATTTTTCATTTTTTTTGATTATTTTAAAATTCGTACAAACGATTTTTATTATTAGAATTCAAAAATCAATTATATTTTTGATGCTCTTTAAAATATATATTCTCATTTTGCAGGCAAAATTGTTTGAAGCACACTTTACTGTTGTACTTTATGGGAAAGTTAGGAGAAATGGTTGCCATGGTATCAAAATTTAAACAACTTTCAATTACCGAAGGTAAGAGTAAGTCGTGTGCTGTGCGACCATCACACCAGATTTTTTATCCGTTTTTTGGATTCAACCACTTTGGCTTGAGAAATAAAATTTTTTTGTTAATTGAATTTGACATTGAAAAGAATTAGAGTTGAGGGAGGGGGGTGGGGGATATACGTTTTGCTGGACCTCACCTTTAACCCCCAAAGGGGCCGACCCCGAGTAATTAACTTGATTGCTTATCTTGAGAAGAAATCGGACAAAGGTGAGGGGGGAGGGGGGTGGTATTGGAGCACCGTACCCAAGTGGCGCCCTGCCATCGACCCGAAGCCCCCTTATCGGCGGCGTCGATCTCGCCCTTAGGGCTAAAGTCCCCCCCACATTTGAAAGTCCCCAGCTGGCTGCCTACTCGCACTCCCTCCCACTCTTCCATGTGCTAGCATTGACCCTTGAAAAAACGCCAGAAAAGAGGGGAGGTCTTATGGCCCACCGACACGCAAAAAACAGATGCCAACCAACCAACCCCTCTCACTCTCGCACACAGCCACCTGAATAAATTAATTCGCGAAAATATTCTTGAGTCATTTTTTTTCTTTTTATCATTTCATATAAAACATTTGACCAGGGCTTTACATATATAAAAAAATGAATTTCCAAGTAAAATTATCAATACATTCAATCAAGTTTTTATTCATACTAGCATTTCCTTTGGGAGAAATCGTAACTTCAGTAATTAATAACTCAAAAAGTTATAGGAATTTCGGGAGGAAAATGATTTTCCTGTAATCCCTAAAAAGGTCCATTATAAGAATCTCAAAGTTGCCTGAATAGAGCGTGACAGACAAACATTAGCGAATTATCTCTATATATATATAATTTGCTAATATCCGTCTGTTTGTCTGTCAGTATGCCACGCTCTATTTGGATAACTTGTTCGAAATTAGAACTAAATTTTATATGATTAATAAATTTATATGGACCTTTTAGTGATTACAAGTAAATTATTTTCGTTCCGAATTTTTTTTCCTGTTGGAACCAAATTTTATATGCTTAAAGAAGACCTTCTAGGGATTACAGGGAAATCATTTTCGTCCCGGAATTCGTATTGAGTTATTAATTATTGAAGTTACGATTTCTCCCGTAGGAAATGTATGAGGAAACATTTATGTATTCTTTGCATTTATGTATTTAATGAATGTAAACAAATCCTCAAGAAGGCATTGGATTGGAATAGTAATAATAATATTCTCCTCGTAATTAAGAAAAGATGATGGTCCGCCCCAGGCGGGTCCAAGCCAGCTGAGGGGTTGGCGTGACTAGTACGTATATATAGATTTCGAAATACTATTTAAACTTATTTAGTTGGCTAGATTGCTTTTAATCTCTGATATTTTTTGAGAATTGAATTGTGTCAGGTGATTTAAAAATGATTATTCATTAGGGTATTGTTAATACTGTCAATGAAAGAAATTTAATAATCCCTGTTATTTTAATATTAATGCTTTTTTACCTTCTCTTCAATATCCCTACAACTTTGAGAGATTAAATGTAAAAAGAATAAAAGATTCTTTTAATTAAAAGAGCAGCACAGAGATGTGTCATGCTCAAAGAAGGGAGAAAGTTCCCCCTTGACAATTTATATACTGTATATCATAAATTAATTGAAAGGAATATCCTCACTACTACTCTGATCCGCTCCAAAAATCTTTTTACTTTCACTTACCTATATATAATAATATATAGAGAGAAAGTTTTGGATTCATGTCAGAAATTCGATGGAAAATCACGTTTTGAGGACCAGTGAGTCCAAAAAATGGTCTGTCTGTCTTTGTTCAAAATAAAGCAAGGAAGTTTAAATTTTATATTTAAATTAGACACCCACATGGGGACATGAGAGCTTTTGAACAAAAAGTTCTAATACTTACTACTGATGTACTTTTTTTTTTCAATTTTCTCAAAATTCGCTCCAAAGATTTTGATTAAAATTCACAAATCAATTATTTTTTAGATTTAAAATTTATATTTCACTCTTCATAATTGATTTTTTAAAGTTAAATATTAACATCTCTTGCTTATTCACCCCCTAAAATAAAAAAAATAAAAATTTTGCAATACACTAATTATTGATTGGAAAATTCTTTAAAAACTTGTAATATAAATATAAATATAGTAATATATTGACTATATTGACAAAAAAAAAAGAAAATAAATAAACGAAACAAGATTTTTATTTTTCCCTTAAAAAAATAAATAAAATATACAATAGAAAATGAGTTTTAAACATAAATGTACATGTACAATCGCCCTGGATATAAAAATAAAATATGTATACAAAAGAAAATGAGTTTTAAACATAAATGTACATGTACAATCGCCCGGAACATAAAACATAAAATATGTATACAAAAGAAAATGAGTTCTAAACATAAATGTATATGTACAATCGCCCTGGATATAAAAATAAAATATGTATACAATAGAAAATGAATTTCAAACATAAATGTACATGTTCAATCGCCCTGAATATTCGGCGCCATTAGTGCCACTGTTGTGATCAAGCTGTTGTTGTTGTTGTTTCAAGCTCACTTTTGTACTTCATTAGAAAGATAGAAGCCATTGGTAACAAACATTTATTTTATCATTTCTATAAATTTTATATCTTATGCCGGAAACTAAATACGTATATATATATATCAACACAAAAAATCTGGTGTGACAAGCACAAAACATACTTTCAATTATCAAAGGTGTGCTGTGCTATCAGTCCCACCAGATTTTTACACAGTGAATAGGTGCTTATCGTACGTAATCCAAATCCACATTTTCAATTCATTAATTACGACTAAGCCCTAAATAATAAATTACACAGAAATTTCGTCGTTCAAAAAATTACTCAACTCTTCACTCCTTTTAATGAAATGGTCAAAAAATCGATTATTATTATTTCTAAATGCTTTAGTGCGTGAACAAATTATACTAATGGAATCAAACTTAGATAATAAGGCTTTTTATTATTATTATTACTATTTCTGGTTGCATTCATTAACCTATTTAATTTCCCTTTATTATATCAAAATAACTAAATTACCAGATAAATATCTCGCACACAATATATGATTATGAAAAAAAAAAACCGTCAAATGTATTTCTATTATTTATAAACAAAAAATAAAATTTGTTGAGATTTTAATGATATAAAAAATAAGGTTAATAAAAAAAAAAAAAATTAATGATGTGTTTTTTTTTTTTGCTGTTGGCTTGAAATATAATTTATCATATCTGATAAGGTCTAAAGAAAGATTTTTCATTTTCTGTTTATCTAATAAAAAAAAAAAAAAATATATAAAACAATTACAAATTGATTCAGATAAATAAAAAAAATATAATACAGTATTTAAACGCTTTTATTCTGGCAATCAGTGGGAATTTAATGTTTACTAGCCACGCCGCCCGCTTATGGCGGATTTCTTGGCTTCCCCATTCAGCTGACTCGAGCCCACCAGCGTCGGACCCTCGACTTTTCTATGAGAAGAAAATTATTATTATTATTACTTACTATCCAGTGCCTGCTTGAGAATTTGTTTACATTAGAATTCATAAATGCAAAGAATACACAAAAGTTTCCTCATACCTATGGGAGAAATCGTAACTTTCGTAATTAATAACTCAAAAAGTTATAGAAAATTCGGGATGAAAATAATTTTCCTGTAAATCCCTAAAAGGTTCTCTTTAAGCATATAAAATTACAGGAAGTTGTCCAAATAGAGCGTGACAGAAAGACAGACGGACATTAACGAATTATCCTTTATGTACAGTCGGCGCCACAAGTGCCTAATATACTCGATAGTGGAGATTGGTCAACTAAACCAATATTTTCCTGTAATACCTAGAAGATCATCTTTAAGTAAAATTTTGTCTCGTTATTCGCATCAAAAAAACAATGCTTACGTCACTTTTTATTATTTTTTTCTTTTGAAGGCTTATAAAAAGTAAAATTACACACCGATTTTGACAGATGTCTTATAAAAGATTAAGATTAAAAAAATCATCCTATAAACAGTCACACCAAATTATTTGTACAATTAATTAAATTATTAATTCGTTATTTCGATTCCCTTTCCAAAGCAGTATTCAATTTTCGATTGTCAATTTGTAAAATATTCATATTTCGGGTTAATCATATGTATATGAGCTTAGATGAGTTTTATTTATTATCAGTTTAAAATTATATTCCGATTAGGGCATTTTGTTGTTTATACAGTTCAACGAATTATATTAAAATCAAATTCATTATAATTGTAAATATTGAAAATGTTTTTTTATGGATTAGATAACTTGCTGTATGAGACCTGCAAAATAAAATATTTAATTACGAAAAAAAAATTTTTTTTCGAGGGGGAGAGAAATGTTTATCTCTTTGATAAAATATTATTTATACTCAAAGATTTAATATAACAAGTTGTGTGTTGGCTTTTACACAATTGGATTATCAATAATAATAGCATCTATTTATTAAAACACTTTAACGGATTTCTTTTTCAAGTATTATAAAAGCTTAAGCACGAAAAACAAAATTTTTTTATAATCTCCCTTTCGGCTACTGAGGCCATATTCGACATAATAATTATAATTATATATTTTATATATATATATATTTTATCATCAATTGGCTATCAGGGGACGTTCCACAGGCTGACTTCTCGAAGTTACCAACCGGTCGGTCTTGTCAAAAAAAAAATATATGAAATTAACGCCCTTGTCCTGTGGCTCAGAGGTAATTCAATCATCATTTTCTGATCTAGGATTCTCATCGATAAAATTCATTTTTAATGGGGTGTAAATGGCCTCAGATGCCGCAAAAAACTCTACCAAATAAAGAAAATCCAATGTAGTTATATTTTGTTTTATTTCACTCAGTCTAACGTTTCGGTTTCAGGGTTTGGACCATCATCAAACAACCTGTGATGAAAAAGTCAAATTTTAGGAGGGCCAAAATTTTAGAGACTGTACATGCAGTGACGGAGGAGAGGGGGGTTGACAATGTCCCCTTCTTCCCGCCCCTACTTAATCAGTATGAAATGAGATTGGTACATATAAATTCGTTATTGTTAATATATTAAAATAAAACATTTCTATAATTCACTTGTATGCTGGGTATGTGAGAATGGAGTCGGGAGGAATAAAACCAGCGTTGTCGAACACCTTTACACTTTTATTCTAAGCAGACGTTTCGGTAACCATAACGGTTGCCATCTTCAGTGCCAATGAAAGTTTTTTTTTTCATTGACATGGTTACCGGAACGTCTGCTTAGAATAAAAGCGTAAAGGTGTTCGACAACGCTGGTTTTATTCCTCCCGACTCCAATTTCTATAATTCTTTCTAATCTCGTCTTTGACGGTCTCTTGCATTTACTTTTTTGTAATCTTTAAAAGATCCTCTTTGAATTTGATTAAATGATTTCAAAGTAATAGATAGACCTGAATGTCTCCCCTCTCCATATATTTTCTATGTGGGAAATCGTAACTTGGAAAATTAGTAACTCAAAAAAATAATTTTCCTGTAATCCCTTTTGAGCATATTAAAATTTAATTTCGAATTTTCAACAGAAAGTTGGTTAAATTAACAGTCACAGACAGACAGACAGACAGACAGACAGACAGACGCATAACAGTGTTGTATATAATTACTATAAAGCGAAAAATACCCCATGACAAATCTAAATTAATGTAAGTAGTGTACTAGAGTTTTTTTTTTTTTTTTTTAATTCAATATAAAAACAAATTTCCACATACCACACCCATTTTTAAATAACGTTAGATAAAAATTTATTTAATTAGTTAAAGTATAATTCCATTTATTAATTTTTTTGTTTGCTCCCAGGTGCTTTCATAACTACGGTGATAGACATTCCGTTTTTTTTATTTATTCCTTATCTCCTACGACCCCTGGTGAATTTTAAATATTAGCTATTTTTATTTCTATTTCCATTCCCTTTTTTTCTATTATCCTAATCTATAACATGAAGGGGATGTTGTCGGTCTCCCTCTTAGATCTGCCTGGCATGTAGAGAATCTTTTTTTTTTTCTCAAGAGGGGAAATTTTTCTTTAAGGATGAAGGAAAGATAGTGGAAGTACGTTATAGTGGGTTATCAGAACGCTATTTAATGCAATTCAGAGATTTCTAATTTATTCCCATAAGTATACACTTATGATTTTTGTTTTTTCTCAAGCTGATTAACGCCAAAAAAATCTCATACGTCACACACACATATCTTTGAAGAAATTCCTCTTCTTACCACCACCACAACAAAAGGCATTCTCTTGCCTAAAAAAATAATAATTTTTTAAATTATTTTATTAATGCATTTTGACTTTTTGATTATTTCGAAAAGTGGTGGAAGCAGTCCATTAAAGATACTAGTGTATTCTTTCTTGGACACACAATGGCAGGTGGTATGTGCTTTGGTAATAAGTAATTTTCAGTCTACAGGTGCGCTATTTCTGTTTCGACCATCAGGATGCTATGTTTTGTATCATGTTACAGTTAGGATGATGGCCGAAATAGAGATAGCGTATCTGTAAACTGAAAATTACTTATTTTTAATAATTACATCCAAGCACATATCACCTCTTATTGTAGACACTAGTATCGTTTTATATATTTTTAATTCTTTATATATTATGGGACTTTCACCCGTCGTTCATCTTTCTCGAGGCCAACCATCCAAGTTTTAGCAACACTTGGGGTTGTTTATAAACAAATATTTTGATGGGTGTTCTGTATTCTTAGGTTGGCACTTAATTTTAAAGTTTTATGAAGTTCTCACTCCCCGTTCGTTTTATTTTCTCTGTCTGTCACGCTCTACTTGGGCAATTTCCCGTAATTTAGAAACCAAATTTTATATGCTTAAAAAGGACCTTCTAAGGATTACAGGGAAATATTTTCCTCCCGAAATTCCTATAACTTTTTGAGTTATTAATTCCTCAACTTACGATTTCTCCCATAGGAAATGTATGAAGAAATATTTATTTATTTATATAGATTTTAAATTTCTTTATAAATTCTAAGCCACTAATATTTTAATATTTTTAAAAATTTAATCTTAACGGTGGAAAAAATGGCTGGGGGCCTAATGCCAACAATCTTTCTAAATAAATAAAATTTCATCTCGATTTAACAAAGTAATTTTGACAATTTTTTATTAACTAATTTAGTAATAGACAAAATTCTTTAAAATCCGATCTGATTTAGAAAAAAGATCGCTGTTCCCATCCAAACTTAGAAAAATCCGGCTCGGTTTGAAAGAGATGGAAAAATTGTTAATCCTTCGAAAAAGATTAAAGATCTAAAATTAATTTCAATCGAAATCCTTAAATCCATCCCGCTTTTGATTTGGATATTGACCCAGATCTCCGATATTCCCCATGAAAAGGATTTCGATCCAGATCGGAAAATCCTGGATCTTATCTTCGGATTTAAATCTAAAAGGATCGCGATCCTGAACTCATCTAATCTACAATTTTATTTTTAATAAAATTTCTAATATCAACCAGTGGCTGAGATATTAGTTTCATGAGCCTGAGATCCCGGGTTCGCTTTTTTTTTTGTACATTTTATAACAAATAATTTAATTTTATTTTGAAAGTGGTTTAAATGAAATAAAAATTTTATTATCTTTCTCTCTAACTTATACAGGAAAAAACAAATAGGAAATTTCTTCAACACTTGATAATAATCTCTTGGCGACGAATTGGCAATCTCCCGATAAGTAGGCGCCACCGTGGCTCAGATCAAATTTACACCCTCCCCCCACCCACCCCCTTCAGGCTATGCATTATTATTATTTTATATGCTACTTAATATTCCACTCAATGCTACTTTAATTCACATGCAAATGAGTTTGCGTTACAAGAAGCTTAACCGATGTTATAGTTCCCTTTTAGTTCTCTCTCTCTATCGGGGGCCCCTTTGGTTATGTTTCAATAATCAACGTCCCACATTCAACGAAATCTAATTAATTTAAAACAACTTTGTAAGCTTTGATGATGACACAGCTCTAGATAATTCGACATGTGTATGATAAAAAGTCGGTTGTGGGGGAAAAAAAAAGAGAACAAATGATATGCGCTCGTCAAATGATTCATTAGTAAAACAAAAAATTTTTTTTTTTAAATTAACTCTTTGAAAAAATTTATATTGAATGGAATTTTTGATCAGAACTTTTAACGACTAGCCGCCTCCCACCCCCCTTGCCATTTCTTAATTATGAGAAGGAAATAATTCCAATTCAGTGCACGCTTTTTACAGAAACTACATAAATGCAAAGAATACATAAATGTTTCCTCATATCCTATGGGAGAAATCGTAACTTCAGTAATTAATAATTCAAAAGAAAATTCGGGATAAAAATAATTTTCCTGTAATCCTTAGAAGGTTCTATCATTAAGCATATAAAATTTGGTTTCTAAATTTCAATAAGTTGCCCAAATGGAGGGTGACACTCATACAAACAGGCCGACGGACAGCGAATTATATATATAGGTTGTCTTTATAATGTTTCTTCATATAAATTCAATATTTGTCTTGTATGCGTTCCTAATCAAGTAGAACTTAATTTGTAAATAATTTTTCAGGGATGATTTTAGGCTATCATTTAAATTCAAATTCCCTCCTTTATCAAGAAAAAATTGAATATGTATGTATCTTTGGTGATGAACAAGGTGGGAAGCCCCAAGCCCGTCGGAAGCGGACATTACTACTAGTTAACATCTATTTATGATAATTCTGTCTGTCTAACACGCACTGTTTTTCGGTAATTTAGAAATTGCAATCTTGAGGAGAGTACAGGAAAAATCTCCGAATTCCCAAATGTAGTGGCTCAAAAAATTCCTGAAAATGAAATTCCCATAAGAAATTAATGGGTTCTATTTCTCTTTTAGAAAAAATCAAAGTCAATTATTATAATAATTAAATCTTCCAAATGGAAAATAATAAAATTTGTTTTATAAATAAAATGTATTTTTTTTTACTTTTAATATAGGAGAAATAAGGGGTATCTCTTAATAAGCTAGATTTATATCAATTATTTGGAACGTTGTGACTGAAAAATTACGCCAAAAACGGATACTCTGTTTACTAATTAAACAATAGTGCCTGAATTTAAATCTTGAAATATTTTATTCATCAACGCTAATAGAGATACAGAAGAGACCTTTTTGTGGACTCAGACAACCTCAAAACATGTATTATCATCAAAATCATTTTTTGACATGAATTCTATACTTTCAATATACAGTATATCTTTATATATATAATTCTTCTGTACGTGTGTATGTGACTGAACTCCTCCTAAACGACTGAACCAATTTAGATGAAATTTTCTGTGTATGTTTGTGAGAGTCCCGGACAGGTTTTGTTTCACAAATAACAATAAGTTAATGAGTAATTAACAGTTAAAATAAGAAAAAAATAAAAATTAGGAGAAATAGTTGCCATGGTAACAAAATATAAATATTTACCCATGTTTACGATTTTTTATTTATTTACATTTTGAATTCTAAATTATCGGCGTGTCTGTGTACCGGGAGAGTCCCGGAAAGGATATTATTCACAAAAAATCTTAAGTTCATGAATAATTAACCGTTAAAATAAACTCTATATATAAAAATGAAAAGGGAAAATGTATGTACCGGTATGTATATAAGCCGAAGGCGAGCAGGGGTCCAGGGGCGCAGCCCCGCTAGACGGAAAGCCCCGCCGAAGGGGGGCTTGCTCTAGTACATATATAAAATAGATAAGAGAAATTAAAAATGATATACTATCAAAAAATGCCTAAAATTTCTTCCTTTGTGGTAGGCAACCAAACTCACTTATGAATTTAATCTTCCTTTAGCAGACTACACAATTATCAAGTGCATGATACCAAAAGGAGAATAATCGATAATTAGATGAATCAGCAAACAACTTTTGAATCACCTTATACTTTTTTTTTTGTATAAATTCATATCTTCTTTACCCCTTTTGAAGTATTATATGATTATATACGAACTATTTCAAACTCTTTCTCTGTGAAATAAAATATGGCAATGTTTCTGACAGCCGGTAGGCTTTATATTGAAACCATTACAAAAGTTATTATCGAAACGACCAACTCAATTGACCTTTTTATACTGTGTATATATAAAAGTATTATATTAATTTAAATAGAGGAGAAAAAAATACTCAGGTGAAAGAAATCGCTTATTTTTTTTACTTTCTTTTGCCTATATAGAAAATATTGGATTCATGTCGAAATTTTGAGATTACCCAAGTCCAAAAAAGGGTCTGTCTGTCTGAGTCCAAAATAAATTATGAAGGAAATGGAGTTTGAAATTTTATATTTAGGTTTAGATACCTTCCTGAGGCGTGAAAATAAGTTCTTGAACATAAAGTACTAGTACTTTACTGATGCACTTTTTTAGTATTTATCGATTTTCTCAAAATTTGCTATAACGATTTTGATTAAAATTTAAAAATCAATTATTTTACAGAGTATATTCTCTTTTTTCCCTCAAATTTGTTTGAAGTACACTTCACTCTTGTACTTCATAGTAGAAAATATCTGTTATAAATTTTACATTTTGAATTTTAATATATACATATATCCACTGAAACTAATTTAATGTTGACATCAAAAATCTGGTGTGACAAGCACAGAACATAACTTTCAACTACCGAAAGTGTGCGACCATACAGACACCAGATTTTTATTATTCCTTTTTCAATACACAATTTTAATGGCTTAAAAAAATACCAATATTTTAATACGCTAATCCGTAAAATATGACTTTAATTGATTTTTCCAGATTACGAGAGAATATTACACATGTTTTATGTTTAAAACCCAACCAAAAAATGTCAGTGAATTATCATAGTACAGGTTTCGAATTACCTACTAGCTACCTGTTTGATGGGTATCTCTTTGCGGTCTGCTTATACACACACAAAGGAGGCGAGATTTCCCTGGACCGGATCTGTCATCACTGTCTGGGTGCCCACGCGTCTTATCCACGTTGAATTCTGGATTTGACGACTGGCGTCATTTTTCTTCGCCTGTCAAACCTTTTGCTTCCCTTGTATGTGGTGGGGGTGGAGGTGGGGGAGGGGGCCCACAAACCTCGTAAACACAGTCTCTAATTTCTAATCTCGTTAGCATCGCCAGCTGTTGGCGCCGCACAGATTGAACGTGTGTGTACTTTTGAGGGGGTTCTTGTGGTCCATAGACAGACAGAGGGGGGGGATGCTGCCAAATCTAGGGCGAACATGTATTTTTAGATATTTAGTTTCCAAATTAAGTCTCTTAAATAAGTTTTTAAATAGATTTAGTAAATAAATATTAGATAATGAATTCGGGGATATTCAATAAATATTTGAACATAATTATTCGGCAATTGGAAGTTATGTTCTCTTCTTGTTCCACCAGATTTTTTGTGTCAATATATATCTAGCTTCCGCCGATATATTAAAATTCAAGATGTAAAATTTATAAACTAGAAAAATATTTATATTTTGTTACCATTTCTCCTATAAAGAGCAAGAGTGAAGTGTCCTTCAAACAATTTTAAGGGCAAAATGAGAATATATATTTTAAAAAGTATTTAAAAATTAATTGATTTATGAATTTTAATCAAAAATCTTTTGAGTGAATTTCGAGAAAATCAAAAATAACTAAAAAAGTACATCTGTAAAGTACTAGTACTCGTTGGCCGATTTTGTTAAAAAGTCTTGTGTCACATTCCATGGGGATAATTGATTTAAATATCAAATGTGAACCTCCTAGATCTTTTTGTTCTTGGAATATTTTGATCACAGACAGATCATTTTGTGGGATCCAATTTTTTGGACTCAAAATGTATTGACATCAAAATTTCGACATGAATCCAATACTTTCTCTTTATTAAAATCAAAATTTTGATTCTGATCAGGGTTTTGAGAATTAACCTTCACACTCATTTCCGTTATGTGCCTTCGAATATTTTTTATTTTTTTCTTTAATATTTTTTTAAAATGCTTTTCTCAATGAAGACACAACAACTTACTCCAGATGCAACCATATATCATCACCCCTTGGAATTATTTTAATCCCTAACCCTTTCCTTACACTTATTTATAGTTCTATTTAAACCAATCTCATTAACGTAATCCTTTCTACGAAAAGGAAATCTTTGGGGTAAGAGGAGATTCATTTTGCGTAATATTCCGGCTCTTATCTATTCAGACCCTTATATTAATTTGACTTGGAAAAACGTTCATCCATCGACTAAAACATTAAAGAAATATTTATAGTTTTTATACTCAGTAATAAGTGAATAAACTCATTCGTTGTTTTTATGTTGGGGGTGGTGAGAAGTGGGTATAGGGTGTAAAACAAATTCTATGAAAAAATTAGTGTTTAACCTTTCTTCCTGCAAAAAAAAAAAAGAATTTAATCTAAATTAATTAAAAGTAAAACACTTGGTGATATGTTTCAATTTATTTATTAGTAAATTAAATATTTGATACTTAAAATTTCAACAACTTAATGAATTATTATGAATACTCTACTAAGACACGTTTAAATTGTCGAAGTATCAAGTATATAATTTACTTTTAATGAATAAATTGAAACATATCACCAAGCGTTTTTATAACGATGTGATGTGACTGTGGAAATTAAATTGGATACCGAAAACGTAGCAGCCAATATATTAAATAAAAAAACTTTTATTTAATTGTTTTAATTGTCGACGTTTCGATCGCTAATCACGACCTTCATCAATACGATACAAAATATTCAGTTAGATTCCCTGTAAGGTTGTTATTATCTACCGTAACGTCGGCAATTAACAATTAAATAAAAGGTTTTTTTATTTAATCTCCTGACTGCTATATCTCTTATCCATTCTAAGGGTTTTTTTTTTCATTTATTAATTAATTTTTATTGATTATACTTAAAATGTTTCAATTGAAGCCTACGGTTACTAGACAAAATGAAACTTAGAGGAATTTTAATAAATTCAATTTTTTTTTGTCATTTATTTAAATTATCAATTTCAATGATTGATGCCACTTCTTGTTTGTTTATACAAGTCTTCTTGAAATCGTCAGTCAATCTTTTAGGCGAACTCTCCTAATTGGGTATTTAGTATTTGGTTTCCAGAGAGGCATTTTTTTGTTTAATTTTAACTTAATCTCATTCCTTACAAATTTGTTTTAATATGGTACAAACGTGAAGATAAAATATTTCATTGTTTAAATATTGAAAAATTCCATTTTGATAAAATTATCACTGATCAAATATTATTTTTACTTTCTCTAACCTATATATGAAATATATATATAGGCTATTGGTTTCATGTCAAATATTCCTTATCGAGATTTTGATGTAAATACATGGTTTTGAGGTCCCCTAAGTCCAAAAATAGGTAGGTCCCACAAAATTTTATGTCGAGATTTTGTTGTAAATACATGTTTTGAGGTCCCCTAGGTCCAAAAAAGTAGGCCCTACAAAATGTCTGTCTTCAATTTAAAGCACGTCGGTCAATTTAAAGCACGAAGGCTCCTTTGAGGCGTGAAAATAAGCTTTTAATCAAAATCGGCAGGCCAAAAAGTTCTATTACTTTACTGAAGTACTTTTTCAAATTTTTTTTTCATAATTGTTTATTATTAAAAAAAAAACTTCTCAATGGAATTGAAATAAAAGTCAGCCACCCATCCATTAAATTTTTGAAATCTTTTGATCTTTATTTCATTTCTCTCTTTGCAATAATTATTTATTTAAAATGAATAATTTGACACTAATTTTAAGAGTCTGAGGGCTGTTTCTTTGCAATGAGCCGACGACGACGACGACGAACGTCAAACGGCATCTGGATGTAACTTTGAAGACCGTAAAACCGTCAGCAATTCCTTTTCTGAAGAAAACGTGCCTCTTAGCTGGTAATAACAAGCGTTTATCTAGGAAAAAAAATGGGGGAGGGGGGATACATCATCGCAAACCACGTGTGGCCCTTGAAGTTGCTGCTTAACTTCAGTTAGTCCCGGTTTCCTAAACATCCCCCACGACAAATATTTATAGCGCCAGTTCCTTTTATAACGTTGTATATAAACAGAAAGAATTCCCCAATTCCATGATTCGGTCCAGTATTTTATGGACCTTTTGATAAAGACAAATGGTTAAAACTTGTATATTGCCAATTGAATCAACTTTTATGACTTTTTATTGTATTTGATTATTATTTTTTTTTTGAAAGCACTTTTTAACATGGATGAATGCGTTGACTATGTTTTTTGACAAACACATGTTTACAAACTCCCTTTGGCAATTTCTCTTCTCAAAAAAAGCAAGTAGAATTTAAAAAAAAAGCATCTCCAAGGGAGTCATTCATTTAAAAATTCTTAGAATCTGTCCTAAATTTAGATCTGGTGTTTATCCCCCGAACACCTTTATTTGTCCAAGGAGGGAATAAAAATCAACAAATCGTTTGGCGTCTGTCGAATACTAAAATCCTAATAAAAGTTATGATCATTGGACAATGCTTTCGTTGATGCCAAAGGTGTTTATTGTTGGAAACCGTCTTTTTGGGGTTAATAAAAGATTCAACTTTCAATTGATGAACTAACAAATCTAGATTTCCGGGGGCCATGCGGTCTTTTCTAAGAAACATACACCTTTATTTGACCAAGAGGGGGGATAAAATCAACAAATGGTTTGATGTTTGTCGAATACTAAAATACTTGAGAGAGTTCTTTTTCTATAAAACCTAATATTTAGATCTTTTTTTTTTGCATTGCGAAATATTAGCGTTTCCCTTATAATTCTTATTTTCTCTAACCTATATATACATGTATACAGTGAAAAGTATTGGATTCATGTCGAAAGTTCGATGTCGAGATTTTGATGTCCCCTGAGTCCAAAAAAAGTGGGTCCCTCAAAATGACCTGTCTGTGATAAAAAAAATAAAGTATAAAGGAAATTAACTACGATGATAAAATTTTATATTCAAATTAGAGTACCTCACTGAGAAGCGAAAATAGGCCAAAGAATACTAGTCTTTTACGCTTATATTGGATGTATAGAGATACCCATGGAGTCAGCACAATCAATTAATAGCTTCAGTCCTAACCTAATCGCGATTTGCTTATATACTATCTTCCATTATATTAAATCCCCAAATGAGGACACAATATTAATAAAATTTTTTCCAAAAATGAATTTTTTTACTTCCTCTTACCTATATATATATATATAAAGAGAATGAAAGTATTTATTTTGGACTCAGACCGACCATTTTTTTGGACTTATGTGATCTCAAAATTTCGACATGAATCCAATACTTTCTATATATAGGCAAGAGAAAGTAAAAATGCATGTCGAGATTTTGTTGAATTTGAGGTCCAAAAAAATGAGTTCTGCAAAATAGTCTGTCGTGTCTGTCTGTGATCGAAATAAAGTATTAAGGAAATGACATACAAGGTTGAAACTTTATATTTAAGTTAGATAAGACAGATGAAAAATAATCTTTTAAGTAAAGCCAAAGAGTACTAGTACTTTACTGATGTACATTTTTAGTTTTTCTCAGATTTTCTCAAAATTAGTTCAAACGATTTTAATAATAAATTATTTTTTAAATGCTCTTCCAAATGTATATTCACATTTTGCACTCAAAATTGTTTAAAGTACACTTTTCTCTTGTAATTCATAGGGGGCCAGCCATTTTATTTATAACCTGAATTCAAATGTACATAAATGTCGGTAACAAAAAAATCTGACAAGCATAAAACTTAACTTTCAAACCACTGAAAGTGTGCAAATAGTCACACCAAATTTTTTATCATCAAAGTTGACTTTCTTATAAATTCAAATAGATATATTCTTTGTATTGTCGTCCCTTTGCATCTCTTATTATTGAAGGTTCTTGTCTATTGTTGCAGACTAGAGATATCAAATAACACAAACTTTTAATTGGTCTCTCTTTGATCAACAAAATTCAAGTACAAAAGCATTTGCGTTTGTATAAGCGAATGAGTGCATGCAAAGGTTTCCTGTTTTTTCCTGTTTAACGCTCAATAAACTGATCATCCCGAATTTGATCATTGACCGGTAAATTATATCCGGGATATAATCAATTCTGTTAAAAGTTCTATAATGTCCATTCAGCAAATTGGCCACTCGATGTGTGGCTGTTTCCTGTTTAATTGCTTTGCTCGTTCCCTCCTCAAACATCACTCCTTTTAAACCTTAAATGAATTTTTAGTAAAGAGCCAAAAAGGCGAAAAAATTCATCCATTGCGTAGCATATTTTCATTAAAAAAAAAAAAAAGATTCATTTTTCATGATGTCATTTGTTTCAATAAATCTAAACCCCAACGGAAAATCAAAAAAAATTCGAGAAGATTAACATGAAAAAATAATATAACCAGAATTTTCCGATTAAATAGACTGTATATAATTCATTACTCAATTTTTCAAACCCCCGTGTCACTTGCCATCTTTTAAATTTACTCTTCTTAACTCATTAAAAATATTCTCCAGATTATTTTTAATAAATATCGCATATTAGAAAGATGTGGAAAAAAAACAGATAATTGATTACAAAGATCATGAGGGGTATTTTGAGCTAATCCTTAGTATATGGGTTCTCGACTAGAAATTTTAATGTAAGATCTATTGGATCCTCATTGGGCTGTCCTATTGGATGTCACTTAAAGTCCTATCTGGCCCTAATTGGACAATTATTTTCCATTTAGATCCCACATAGAACCCAATTGAGAGAAACTGACTATAAGTTATTTTATTTTTCCGGAGAATTTCCCTATTGGGTTCTAAGTTTTATAATGTTATTAAATCCAGCGCCTAAATTACTTGTGCATTACCTACTGCAGGATTCATTTTATATTACACAAGCCAACAGTCACGGGGTGTTTTGAGCTATATGGGTAGCTCTGAAACCATAAGCTTTGCCCCATCAGCTCTAGGTTTAGAGAAAATTAGATTTTAATAGAAAATGTGCCCTTGTTTTGAAATTCGTTGATTTTTTATGACGTTACCCTTTACTGTTGGAATTTCAAAATTACATTTTGTGCTCTTTAAGTGGCTCAAAAAATTTTCCTAATGAAAAACAAAGTGCTCTTCTTTTGAAAAATCTTTTGAGGCTCAAAAAACTTTCCCATTGAAAAACAAAGGGCTTTTCTTTTGAAAAATCTTTTGAGGCTCAAAAAATTTTCCCATTGAAAAGCAATGGGTTCTCCTTTTGAAAAATCAAAGCCAATTAATTGTAAAATAATTAAATCTCTCAAATGAAAAATTATAAAAATTGTTTCAATTAAATTTTTTTCCTTTATTTGAATATAATAAAAACATCTGTGTTGTATTATATTAATATTTAGTATGCATCTAATTCGTTAATGTCTATTACAAATTTGTTAATTTTTTTGCTCTTACGGATATGATAATTACATCTAGAGCTTAACATAGCAAATTTTGAAAATGAAAAAGTAATTTATTTAAGAGTTGAAACGAGTCTTGATTCATTCATTTTATATATTGAGTTTCTCAAAAAGTTTTAATGTAGCTTAATAAAGACCCTCGCAATATAAGAAATTAGAAAAAAAAAACGAATCTCTCCTTTTTCCTGAGATTTTTTTTTAAGTTGACAATTTTTTCCCCAACAGCCGTTATTTCTTGATTGGTCTCATTTTGTGTGTGTTGGTGTGTTTATCTCTTGGTTTTCTTTGATGCCCTGGGCTTTACTCTATAGTCTATCTAGCAGCATATGTGACAATCTTCTCCCTGTCCGACAAGAAGTCACACACTACAAATTACTTTTCAACATATGTGGGGAATTAAAATTTTCAGGAATTTTATAACAAGTTTGAAAGTAAAAAATTAAAGTAACTTTTTTTCCTCAATTTCTTTAAACACGCAAATTTATTACAAAAAAAAAAATTGGTGAGCATGATTTTTTAAGATAGAAATTTGGCCCTGGAGCTGTCTGTGTCTGACACATCAATGTTAAATGACTTTGGCACGGAACTATCAAATTTTTGCACAATCATAATTTTTTTATTTCACTAATTTGATTTGGTTTAGACTTTATAGGGAGAGAAAGAAAGTATATAGAAAATTCCATGTCGAGATTTTGATGAATATACATGTTTTGAGGTCCCCTAAGTCCAAAAAAAATGGTCTGTCTATGAAAAAAATAAAGAATGAAGGAAATGAGCTAAATTTTATATTTAAGTTAAGTACTCACCTGGTTAGTTATACCAAGATTTTGAACGAAATCGGCCAAAGACTACTAGTACTTTACTAATGTACATTTTAAATATTTTTCGATTTTCTCGAAATTTACTCCAACGATTTTGATTAAAAATCATAAATCAATTATTTTTCGGATGTTCTATAAAATATATATTCTCCTTTTTTCCCCAAAATTGTTTAAAGCATACGTTTTACTCTTGTACTTCATAGGAAAGGTAACATCTATAAATAATAATAGCGGAGTGTGCGTCTGTCTGTCCTTCTGTCACGCTCTGTTTGACCAATTTCCCGTTGGAATTTGGAAGAAAAATACTCGGGTCCCGAAATTCCTATAACTTTTTGAGTTATTAATTCCGAAAGTTACGATTTCTCCCATAGGAAATGTATAGAGAAATATCTATGTATTTATATATTCTATGAATTTAATCAAATCTTCAATCAGGCACTGGATTTTTTATAAAAACTTTATAAAATTATTTAAAAAGTAAATTTTGAAATTTTTGGTGTTTGAAACTCGCCAGTTTCATTAGTCCGGCCACTCATTCTGTGTGGCTTTCAGGTACAATTCAGCTAGATTATAAAAGTTGTTACATCTGTGACAATCTCATTTTAATTGAATTTAGAATTTAGACTTTTATATTTGTTATTATTAACAATAAACGCTTCGGCCATTCATTTCTGTGGTCAAAAAAGTTAAAATTTTTGCAAACAAACCACAGCTAAACCCAAATCAATTTAGTTCTGTCAATCATCAGTGGTCTTCCTCCTGGCATTTTTGAAAATTCTGTTTTCTCTATTATAAATAAAAAGTTCCCTTTAAATAAAATATAACTCATTCTAGTCATAAATGATTTTGTTTTGAATTTCCTTTCTCGTCGGGATTGCGCATGCGCATTCCGAGTTTCTATACATATTATACGTTTTATACAAGTTTTATACATTTTATACGTTTTATACAAGTTTTATCCGCGATTTCTGTATAAAACTGCAAAATCGTGTATAAAACCCAAATCAAAGGCTGAACCACCTAATTGATCAAACCCGTTTTAGAAGGACGTGATCAAAACTTTTTTTTGGCCAACACACTCCTAACGTTTATACTCAATGCCCAGCTGCACGCAAACCGATTGATTGGTCTGTGATCTGTCTAAACGAGGTGGCCAACCCAAATGTCTTGTTCAGGCCACTTCACAAATTCATTATAAAATCACATTAATTGAAAAAAAACGTTTTGTTTTGGCTGATTCTGGGTTTTAGTGCCTATTTCATCTATAAATGCCTTTTTTAGTGCCTATTTTAAGTTCAAATAGCCAATTTCAATTTTTTACGAGCTATACATAGCCTAAATTTAAAATTTTTTTGAATTATCAAGAAAATATTTCAAGGGGGGTAAATGGGGTAATTACCCCCCCCCCCTCCCGAGAAAATTTTTAAAAAAAAAATTTTTTTTTTGCAAAATTTTAAAAATAAAAAATTTGATTTTTAATGTAAATTTTTAAAAATTAAGAAAAAATTGTGTGCTGTGCGACCACTCACACCAGATTACCAAAAATAAGACATCAATTTTTTAACTTTTTTTATATTATTTCTTAAATAATGCCTTTTAAGTGCCTTTTTAAGAGCCTATTTTTACAATAAATGCCTTTTTAAGTGCCTATTTTAATGATTTTTAGTGCTTAGTTGCCTGCCTATTTTAAAGATTTTTAGTGCCTATAAATCCGAGCCCTAATTATAATAAAAAAAAAGCTTTCCAACATGATTTAAATAATTTTTTTAAGGCGTGTCGAAAAGTCGAAATAACTATCTGAAGTGCCTATATATTTCAATTATATATTTAAGGGGGGTTCAGGAGCGACGTCTAAACGTACTTTAAAAAAGAAAAAAAAAAAACTATTATAAGGAATTTTTCAATGCGGTTTTTTTTTTTAAATGAATTAAATTCATAAGAGATTATTGGGACATCGAGCTATAATTTGTTTAATGACTTATTAAAAAATTATCGTAATTAATTTTTTTGTTATCAAGCAAATACAAAAAAACAATCTGTCCCAATAATTTTTATTTATTTTTTTTTAATTTAAAAATGAATTTATTGTTATTATTAATCACATATTAATTAAGAAATTTTTAAAATAAGCTTAGATGATTTATTTAAAAATCAACTGTCAAATTAGTTCAGCATTCTTGCAATAGATGGCAGGCTAGTCTAGCAGCCGATCCCTGTTTAGGCTATATTTATATATTTTTATGCTTTTATAAAAGATATATAATATATAATAACATTTATTGTTAAAAGATCAATGAAAATCAACCAAATGCATTAAATATTATTAGCTACCATTCTGACATCTCTTGGCAAATTTTCGAATTACTTGATTTTTTGGACATACTTTTTATGACACACAACGCCATCTTATCGGGAAAAACATGCGTAACACATCGCTCCCTTTCCCCCTTAAATCCTCGAGAAGTGTCATTTTAAATTTTATTGAAAGAGAGTAAAAAAAATAAAAAATCTGGTGTGACTGCCGCACTTCTTACCTTCGGTAATCGAAAGTTGTGTTCTGTGCTTGTCACACCAGATTTTTTGTGTCGAGATATAATTAGTTTCCGAAAATACGGGACATTCGAGAGAGTAAAATTTATAAGTATGGGAAAATATTTAAATTCTGTTACCATAGTAACCATTTCTCCTATCTTTCCTATGGAACACAAGAGTAAAGTGGTCTTCAGAAGATTTCAATGGCAAAAATAGATAGAGAAAGTAATAATTCAAGGTCTTTAAAATTCACAGGTTGGCCAGAAACTAGTAAATAAACAATTTTCTGAGCACAGTTTTTGATTGGTCCACGTCATGAAGCTCCTCCTTGCTTGTATTTTTCTATGGGGCAGCATTGTTGACTGCCTATAACCTAGTTCACATTCATTTTGTTTTGTTTGCAAATTTTATAGTTTCTGACTAAACTAATTTAGACCCAAGTATTTATTCTGCTTTTTTTTTTTTTTTTTTTTTTAAACATTCACACTTTTTTCTCATTCACACTCACACTCACACACACATTCACACAGTCTTTTCGGCAACTCAGGCCATTTAAGACTTTAGACGATAACCGTTATTGATAAATATACATATAGGGGTCCAGGCATTCTTATTTAAGCCATTTGGTATCCAATTGGCTTAAATAAAATCATCGGACTGCCTGGGGTCCGAACCCGCGACGTTTGGTATAGGAGGTTAGCACGCTAACCTCTACGCCATGCCCCGAGGGCTTATTCTGCTTTATTAATAATATACCGTATATAAATATTTATAAATGGTTTGTTCCGAAAGATCTTTTACAAAAAGAGGAGCTGCATGACGTCACTCCCTTGGAATGAAAAAATGTAAACAAACCGAGTTTGACCCCCCTGTAATAATTGAGATTAAATTTGTTTATTTATTAGATTGCTCTTTGGCTTGAATTGTTGTTAAGAAGAAGAAGAAGAAGAAGGAGAGAGAGACTTGTTGATTTTGTTTTCACACCTCGTTAGAAAATTCGCTTTTCTCTTCTGTTGGTTTTCACACTCCTACCCCCCCCCCTCCCCATCTCTTTCGTTTCATTTTGTTTCCAACCTAAATAGTCTGCCCTCTTTAAGGCATTCTTGACATAAATTGGATTTTTGTTCTTTTAACTCTTGATATATGTAAAATAAAAATAAAAAATGCAAGGTATTATTTTGAAAGCAATTAATATTATATAGACAGGAGAAGGAGGAGGTGCAGCCAAAAAATAAAAGCCTCCGATTTAATACAATTCAATGAGACGTTTCGGGTGAATTTTATTCAATATTTACTCATCTTCAGTCCTTCAAAATTGTTGAAAGTCCCGGAGTTGGTCAATAGGGCAATCGATGTAAATTTATGTATAATATGTCCTGGCGATATGGGCCATCACATGTATTGCCCTATTGACCAACTCCGGGACTTTCAACAATTTTGAAGGACTGAAGATGGGTAATATGGTAAGATAAATATTAGATTTAAATATTCCTTCTAATAACAAAAAAATATTTAATATTATTTTTAGATAAGTTTGTTATTTTTTGTCTTCCCTACAATGAATAATACAATTTTTTTTTTGTAAAAATATACAGGTAAACGTTGCCGGCCCCTTTCTTTAAGGCTGGCCGGGCCCCACTGAGAGACACAAAAATAAATTGTTTAAAAAACAAAAATATTCGTTTTTACTTTGCACCTTAACAACACCAGAAAATAATCGAGTACATCGAAAAGTTAAAAAAAAAATTCTAAATCGCCTCAGTAACTGAGAAGAAAAAAAAAAATAAATAAAACTCTTGTCGAATTTTTAAATAGAATGGAGAAAAGAAAGAAGTTGAGGAAGAAAAGGGGAATAATCTTGGACGGGAAAAGAAATGAGAAAAGGTATTGTATTGCTCAAAGTGAAAGAAGAAAATTATGCAAAAAGTTTGAAAAAATAAGTTGAGTGTTAAAAAAAAGTATGTAAAATAATAAATAAATAAATTGCTTCAGTAGCTGAGAAGGCAAATTAAAAGAATAAAATTTATCCAAAATATTGCTTGCGATGTACGTATATTTAGAGTTAGAAAATTATGGGCAAAAATAGCCAATAAATAAATTCTGAATGACCGGAGACGTTTAATTTAACAGCCATCTTCAGTCCTTTCTAAAAACATACATATATTTACATTTTATACACATAACAACAAAATTTTAAAAGTTTTATTTTAAAAATAAAAACAAAAATTTATTAATATTTATCTAATCTTAAGTTATTTAATAAAATTTTTATACATTTTGGTTAATATATATACAATGTAAATATTTTATGTATGTTTTTAGTTAGGACTGAAGATGGCTCTTAAATTAAAAGAACCGGTGATCAGAACCTGCACACAGCGACTATTTATTGGCTGCTTCTGGCACACAATTATCTATTTCTATAAAAAAAAAAAAAAAAAAACTGAAACTACTTGACGGATTTTCTTTCATTGTTTTTTTTAGAGAGTGATTAATGGCTTGGGGGTAGTACAGTGGGCGCCACAAGTGCCTGAGAGCTTAGTCAACCAAACTAATATTTTTAATATAAATTAATCATCTTTTTGAGAAAACCTAAAAAATACTTCCAGGGACTTCTGGCGCCGACTGTACAGAACAGTTCTTGCCCCTGACGGGTTCGCATCCCATCTCATGAGACAAAAATTTTAATTGAAATAAATAGGAATAAAAAAACGAGGATGAAGAACTTACTTGATTAATTGAAGGCCGATAGACTTGTGGAGCAAATGTTTGCCTAACAGGAGCAGCGCCAGTCGGTCTAGGCCGATAGAGCTGTTGTTGTTGTTGTTGTTGTTGTTGTTGTTGAGATGGCGCGGGAGCAGCCGGCGGGGCAGGTGCAGAATCCAATTCAGCATCATAATAAGTATCCGGATAGTATCTTTCCGAGTAGCGTAATGTGACGTTGGGTTTCGATTGATGTTCCTCTTCGTTAATTGGCCGATACAGATAATCGTTGACGAAATGGAATTGAGATGATTGTTTGCAGATGTTGTCGCCACTCGGGGGCATACAAATCAAATGCACCTGGTCAAAAAAAAAAAAAAGAATGAAATGTTACACAAACAATTTAAGTTTAAATAAAAAACATCTGTGCCAACAAGGAATGAAAGAAAGAGAGAGGAAAAGAAAAAGATTTTATTAAACGACCCTCTCTATCTCTACCCTCTTGCCTTAAAAAGGTGTACAAAAGTGACAAGTACAAATTTATCATCATCATTTTGTTTTTAGATTAATGAAGAGGTGAAAAATGATTAAGTAAAAAGGAAATTTTTTTGTCTCCATTCTCCTTGTTGGGGTGAGTTCTTTAAGGGGGTTCAGGAGCGACGTCTAAACGTACTTTAGAAAAAAACTAGGAATTTTTCAATGCGGTTTTTTTTTAATGAATTAAATTCATAAGAGATTAGCGGGACATCGAGCTATAATTTGTTTAATGACTTATCAAAAAATTATCGTAATTAATTTTTTTGTTATCAAGCAAATACAAAAAAACAATCTGTCCCAATAATCTTTAATTTTTTTTAATTTAAAAATGAATTTATTGTTATTATTAATCACATATAAATAAAGAAATTTTTTAAAATAAGCTTAGATGATTTATTTAAAAATCAAATGTCAAATTAGTTCAGCATACTTGCAATAGATGGCAGGCTAGTCTAACAAGCCGATCCCCTTTTGGCCTATATTTATACAGGGTTATTTGTAATTCGATGTGTTCCAGCCAGGATGGAGATAGAAGGGCAAAAATGCTACAAATTTAACCCCCCTCAATGTATGGCCGAAAAGTTAGTTGTTTGAGAGATATTCAAGAAAAATCATTTTTTTTTAGAAATATCCCATTTTTGACGCTAACGACGAGTTTTAAGAAAAAACGGTTGATTCAATGACAGCTATGTATTTTTTATTAGTAAGTGAGTTGGTAATAACTCTTAATAAGTAATAAAATATTCCAAATCATTGAGAATTTGATTACTACGGCCAAAAACGAATTTGAATTTTATTTAATTATTTTACGTTCATTATTATTTCGAGTCATCCAGTCGAAAAAAATTCTATGACACCAAATGTACAAACTACTAAAAAAAACTTTGCTTGCTTTCATTAGGATATCCAAAAAGGTACAATAATTAATATTTTGTGTTAATAACATTATTAAAAACAATGTTTTCTGCATGACAAAGTGAAGTGAACCTGAAAAAAATAAACATATTACTTAATCAATTTACTTCATTTATTTCAAATTTCCAAATTTATTCGATTTTTTGATTGGATACATCCTACCTAAGACCTAAGGTACATTTGGTGTCATAGAATTTTTGTTGACTGGATGACTCGAAATAAAAATTAACGTAAAATAAGTAAATAAATTCAAATTCGTTATTGGCTCTAGTAATCAAGTTCTCAATGATATTACAAACTCACTTACTAATAAAAAAATACCTAGCTAACATTGAATCAACCGTTTTTTCTTAAAACTCGTCGTTAGCGTCAAAAATGGGATATTTCTAAAAAAAATGATTTTTCTTGAATATCTCTCAA
>JAKCPI010010878.1:0-24164 GCA_023213315.1 Euborellia annulipes
TCAAAGTCTCTTTTACCATATTTATTTGTAAAGGAAGGAAGATTCAACATTTCCTTCTCCATCATCCTAGTGTTATATTTGTTATTTACTTTATCGGTTAAATCTATCTTAAAATAGTATCTACTCAAAAGAGTCTTTTCAAATAAAGATTTTATTTTTAAAATATTGCATTTTTTATAAATTTCTTCCTTATCCGTTATTCCTATTTTATTTCCTATTAACTTAACAAAACGGTCTTGTATTATCTGCGCTTTATTTACAACGTGTTCCCCTGCATTTGCCCATGCAGATATGCCATACTTAAAATGTGATTCTACAAGAGACCTATATAACAGCATCAATGAGTCGTTGTTTATTTTAATTTGAATATTTTTAAATACATAATAAATAGATCTTAATTTATTTTCCAAGTATTTATAATGATTTTCCCACGTAAATTTCTCGTCGATTATTAGCCCCAAATGCCTACATTCTTTAACAACCTCTATTTCGGTTTTACAATCACAGTATATTTTTATTAATTTATTATTTTCATGTAGACAGTTGTTAGTATGGAAAAATATTTTAGGATTTTTTTTACATAATTTCGATTGAGATGCTGTTATATTCATAATTTTTGTTTTTTTGCTGTTGATTATTAACCCCTTATTATGAGTCCATCTGATCAAATTATCAAAGTCTTTTTGCAATTGAATTTCAGCTGTTTTAAAATCCCTATGAGTTACCACTAACACTAGGTCATCAGCATACATGTATGGTTTTGCATATTTAAAAATTTCATTAATGTCATTTACAACCAATGAGAAAATCAAGGGTCCAAGAATAGTACCCTGTCCTACACCATATTCCAGGTTTTTTAATTTACTATTTATATTTTTTATATTTACATACAATGATCTTTTTAGAAAATAATTTCTAAACCAATTTAGCATTATGCCCCTTATCCCTGCCCTCTCCAATTCACTCAGTATTTGACCATGCTCTAAAGTATCAAAAGCCTTAGACAGATCCACAAACAATACAAATATATTATTTTGTCTATCCAAATTTTTATTTATCAAATTGGAGAGCGCGGTCAAGAGGTCTTCTGTACTTTTGTTTTTTCGAAAACCATAATGACAATCATTAATTACATTGTTTTTTTCTATAAAATCTACAATTCTATTTGAGATACATCTTTCTAATATTTTTTCAATATGTGACATTAATGAAATAGGTCTATAGTTCTTATAATTTGACACCTCACCACTTTTATATATAGGTTTCACAAGAGACAGTTTCAGCATTGAGGGAATTTCCCCCTGAAAAACACTCAGGTTAATAATCTTCACTAAGATAGGTGCAATTTCCACTTTACACTGTTTTATATCCTTCACGCGAATGTTATCACACCCAGGCGACTTTCTGTTATCCATTCCGTCAATAATCTTCAAAACCTCTTCTATTGTTACTGGTCGATACACAAAACTCTTCAACACTGTTTTCTTGACGTTAGTGGTCTCTTCCAATTGTATTTTTTTATTACATTCATGCTTACATTCAGCAATTTGATTGATAAATGTTGTAGCCATATTGTCTGCAATCTCTTCTGGTTCCTCACCAAACTTGTCTTCAAAATTAAAAGGCTTCTTTGATGCTCTATTTAATATTTCATTAAATATATTCCATTTGGCTTTCATATCATTTTTTGTATCATCCAATTTTTTTGAGTAATAATCTTCTTTAGTTTTAATGATCTTTTTATTTAAATAATTTCTATACTTCTTATACTCTATTTCATACTCTTTATTTAGAGGATTTCTTCTATGCCTTCTATATAGTTCATCCCTCATTTCACAATTATGTTTTAATTCTTTATTGAACCAAGGCTTACTTCTTTTGCTTCTAGTTATGTTTATTGTTATTTTAGAATTTGTATAAATGTTGTTAAAGGTTCTGTATAATTCATTGTATAAATCTTCGACGTTATTTAGTGAATTAAATTTTTTCCATTTTATCAATTTTATTTTGTTTTGTACTTTTTTATCACAAGTTATAATTTTTTTGATTTTTTCGGCATTTTCATTATTATTATTTATGTCAATTCCTACACTTATCATGTTGTGATCAGCAATATCGTTTTCAATATTTGCTATGTAGTTTATTTTATTTGAAGGCCTTATTAAAATATGATCAATTACTGTATAAACTTTTTTAATAGTGTCATACCGTGTAGGTTTATTTATTAATGAAAGTAGTTTATGTTCAGTTATCATGTTTTTATACTCATTTACATCATTTTCTTCCTTCAGCAAATTAATGTTCATATCTCCAACTACTATTAATTTGCCATTTATTGTTTTAAGATGATTATCTAATTCTGATATGAATTTTTTTCTGTCTTGATTTGGTGGTCTATATATGTTTATTATATTATATTTATTGTGGTTAATTTCTAGTTCTATTTGTATATTTTCATAGTTTTGGGATTCAAAATTAATTTCTTTTATATTTAAATTTTCTTTATAGTAAATAGCAACTCCTCCGCCAATTTGATTTGTTCTATTTTTAAATACTGCTCTATATCCTTTGATATTATACAATAAATTTTCATCTTTTTTTATTCTAATCTCACTTAGACATATTATGTCTAATTTTGGCATTATTTTGTTTGTGACTATAGTAAAATATTCCCAATTAGTTCTTAGAGATCTTATATTTAAAGATACAATATTTAATATTTTATTATTAAGTTGTATGGAAGCATTGTACTTTTCGATATTTTCAAACTCACTTTCATCGACTATATTTATTGTATAATCGGTATTGTCCATGATTTTTTTTTTTTTTTTTTTTTTTCTTATTTATTTGTTTACTTTTGTTTAATTTACTTCCCTCTTAATTGATTTAAGTCGTTTAACGTGCTTATTTTTATGATTTTGGCATTTTCACTTTTCCGCATGAAGAAGGATCCCGTTTTAGTCCAAACATATTTGTAATTCAATTCTTTAGCAGTATTTTTAATTTCCCAAAATAATTTCTTATTATATTGTGTTAGGTCAGGATTTATAAATATATTTTTAGTTATTTCATTTCGCATTAATATTTTTTTGTTTTTTAAAATTTCATTTACTATTTCCAATTTCGAGAAACTTATAATATAGTAAGAATTTTTATATTTAGAAGCATTTATTTTGGATATTTTTGTTATTTCGTTTTCTTTAATTGATAAATTCATCTTTTTGGTCAATTCTAGAATATTGTTTTTAACATCATCATAGGTATCGGCCTGAATATTTTTAATTTCAATATTATTATTTCTCGATTCTTGTTCCATTTTTGCTATCTGCCCTTCTAAATAGTTTATTCTTTCATCATTTTTCTTATTTATTTCATTCATCCCCATCATATCATTCACCACTTTGTCAACTTTTTGAGTATTTTCATTTAGAGTCTTCATAACATCATCATATTTTTTTGATATAAATTCGAGTGATTTAATTGTTTCACTCACCTTGCTCGCAAGATCACCAATTTCTCTCTTCATCTCGCTTCTCAACTCTCTGAGCTGGGTGACGACGTAGCTTATATCATATTCTTCATCTCCTTCCTGACTCCCCTCTTGATTTTCTTGATCTTCTTTACACTGATGACATCTCCATTTATTTTTTCTCTGTTTTGAGATACTTTTATATGAGTTTTCAGATAATGTTGAGCATTGAAAGTGGTATTCATTTTTACACCCTTGACACTTTATATAGTTACCGTCATTAGGTAATTTTTTTGAACATTCACCACACAAACTCATGATCGCTCTCGAAACGATGCGCACTCCGTGACGGTTGGGAACAGACAGACAGACAGACAGAGATTGTCTTTTATATAATAGTATAGATAATACAAAAATGCAAAGAACATATAAATATTTCTCAATACATTTCCAATGGGAGAAATCGTAATTTTAGGAATTATTAACTCAAAAATTTATAGAAATTTTGGGATGAAAATAATTTTCCTGTAATCCCGAGAAGGTCCTCTTTATGCATAAAAATTTCATTTCAAAATTCCAACGGGATGTTGCCTAAATAGAGCGTGACAGACAGACAGACGGGCGGACAGACAGACAGGTTAAAAATTTAAAATCCGTAGTTTTATTTGAGAAAATCTTATAGCAGTGGCGGATCTAGAGAAGTTTCTCGGGTGGGGAGGGAGTAATCTGGTGTGACTGGTCGCACAGCACACAATTTTTTCTTACTTTCCGTAATTAAAAGGTGCATTCTGTACTTGTTTTCCAGAATATCTATATATAATAATTGCGGAGTGTCCGTCTGTCTGTCTGTCTGTCTGTCCGTCCGTCCGTCACGCTCTGTTTGACCAACTTCCCGTTGGAATTTTGAAACGAAATTTTGCATTCTTTTAGAGGACGTTGTTTGCTCTACCCGAAAATTAGCTATCATTGTATATATTTTTCTATCTCTTTACCATCGTGAGTTTTGCAAAAGGTTAATTTCTATTTGGACAATATTGAGGGGTAAAATAAACTTGAAGAGATAAAAAAAAGAGTTTCAAAGCCCTAGAGGGTGTTGTTCCAACTTAAAAAAAAAAAATAATAATAATAAATTTGGCTTTTTATTTTTTTGTATTTTTCATTTCAACTTTAATTGGAAAAAGATTGTTTGTTTTTAATTATTCATAATTTGAGGTTATGATTTTTTTTTTTTAATTATCTTCTACTCTTATCCTATATCAAACAAATATCTCTCTCGCTCTCAACCATCAAAATTTTAATTAAGAGCTCTTTTGCCCTCCCTTAGGCTTACAAATATATATTGAGAGGATGGGATAGAGGGGGGAGGGGGAGGGGGTCTATATAAATTATAAGGATTACATGTGTGCACCGAATGGACCAACGATTTATGATTTTTTGTGAGTGTGTGTGTGCGTGTGCGCTCTCTCTCTCTCTCTCTCTCTTTGCCCGCTTTTGCCTTTTACAAACTACACTTTGTCATTGATAATTAAGTGATCTCGAAATTGAAATTAGACTAGATTTATATTTGTCATAAAAAAACAGAATTTCTAAAGGCCATGTGCATTTATTAAAAAATGTTTGTTTGCTTTTTTTTTTTAACATAACATACAGCACATTTTCATGTTCTCTTTTTTTAATTATATAAAATAGAAATTAAAAAATCTGGTGTGACTGGTCGCATGAACACAACATTCAATTATCGAAAGTAAGAGAAAGTTGTGTTCTGTGCTTCTCACACCAGATTTGTTGTGTTTGTTTCCGTCGATATATTAGAATTTAAGATGTAAAATTTATAAACACTAGCTCGCGACGCACGCCTTCGGCGAGCTTCGCGCCTAGTCGGGGGCTTCGCCCTCTCCAGCTGGTTCGGGCCCGCCTGCGGCGGACTCTCGCCTTTTTTTTTTTTTTTTTTTTAAACATTCACACTTTTTTCTCATTCACACTCACACTCACACACACATTCACACAGTCTTTTCGGCAACTTAGGCCATTTAAGACTTTGACGATAACCGTTGTAAAGTATAATATATATATTGTGGGGTCAGGCATTTCTATTTAAGCCATCTGGTATCCAAATGGCTTAAATAAAATCATCGGACTGCCTGGGTCCGGAACCCGCGACGTTTGGTATAGGAGGTAGGCGTGCTACCTACTACGCCAAACTCGGGGGCCGCCTTTTCTTAATTATGAAAAAAAAAATCTTTTCTATATCCCAATCCAGTGCCTGCTTGAGGATTTGTTTACATTCATAGAATACATAAATGCAAAGAATACATAAATATTTCTCTATACATTTCCTATGGGAGAAATCGTGACTAGGGTTTGGACACCGGTGGAAACCGAAACCGGTATACCGGTTTTTTGGCTAATTTTCAAAAACCGAGAAACCGAGTTTTTCCCGAAAAACCGAATTCGGTTTTTTTTTTTTAATTTTTTCTCCCGTATTCGGGATCGCTTTCCTTCCCAAGCGAGAAAAATTTATTTTATTTGAATTGGCTATCAATCATTTGAAATATAATAAATAGGAATGGGTTCTAAATGGCCTTAGATGCTGAAAAAGACTTTAAACAAATTAAAAAAAAAAAATTATAAATTATTTATAATTTTTCCCTTTTTTCCAATACTTAAATAATCTTTATATGATAATAGCGGAGTGGTCCCCGGGCTTGGTCTAGTTGGTAGCGTGCCTACCTTCTATACTGAACGTCGCGGGGTCGGACCCCAGGCAGTCCAATGATTTTATTTAAGCCATTTGGATACCAAACGGCCCCCAATAGATATTATCATATATATATATATAACGGTTATCGTCAAGTCTTATATGGCCTATGTTGCCGAAAAGACTGTGTGAATGGGTGTGTGTGCATGAGTGTGAGTGGGAAAAAAGTGTGTGTTTTAAAAAATAAAAAATAATAATAATTTTCTTTACATAATTAAGAAAAGGCAAAGGTCCATCGCAGGCAGGGGCGCGGTTATTAAAAAATTATTCTATTAAATATTGTTTTGAATATTTTTTTTTCCTTGATTTATTTAAGGAACATTTTTTTGTTTATTAAGGTGTTCCTTGAGATAGGAATTTTGCCTCATGTATTAATATTAATACTAAGGGTCAAGGGATCCTTTTCCGTACCAAGCCATAATATATTTCTAAATTATGTTGTATACAAGTTAATTTAACTTCCAAAAATGGTGGCCCGTTCTAAACAGATGTTGAAAAAAAACCGGTTTAAAACCGGTTTACCGGTTTTCCGCTTTGTAAAAAACCGAAAAACCGGTTTTCAAAATTTTCCGGGTTTTCCAATGGGAGAAATCGTATCTTTAAGAATTAATAACTCAAAAAGTTACGGGAATTCGGAATGTAAATAATTTTCCTGCAATCCCGAGAAAGTCCTCTTTATGCATAAAAAATTTAATTTCAAAATTCCAACGGGAAATGGCCTAAATAGAGTGTGACAGACAGACAGACGGACATTAGCGAATTATATATATAGATAACATTAATATAATTTGTTTTTTAGTGCTAGGTTGTAGCATTTATAGGCAAGAAGATAATGAAAACAGATTTTTTTGTATAGTTAGGGGGGTGGATGAGCAAATAATCCGCCTGGGCAATTTCTTGTCAATAGGTAAACGATAAGAGGGTGTGGGATATACGTTATGTCAGCGTCAAGGGTTGGCAAGATGATATCTGATGAATGTTGGACAAACACGAAGGGTTTTCGGCAAACAAGAGAGAGGGAGGGGGAAGGGAAACTCTCTCTCTCTCTCTCTCTCTCGTTCAAAATAACATTAGACGAAATGACTCTCCCTATGCAAACACTATCTTTCTGTTTGTGTGTGTGTGGGTGGGTGGATGCCTGGCAGATGAGCAAACAACTCTAACCCCCACTCCCCACCCCTCCTAGACACACATACATCAATCCATTTCTCTTATATCAATACATATATATATATATTCGCAAAATGGATATTAACATTTGAGTGCAAGTATATGATTTAGTGAAACGTATTCAGGTAGAGAGACGATCGACTTTGCCAATTCAGACTATCATCAAAACATAGGGCAGGTTTTCATTTAAAAATCTTCATAATTAACATATAATTCTCACCCTAAAAGGCATAGGGGCACACTAACAGGGGAAAGGGGAAGGGAAATCACCTCCCCCCACCCACCCACCCTTTATTTGATTTTAAAGATGGCGGCTATATATTAATATATTCTACATCTTGAGAAAACAGGATGAATAAAGAAGAGCAGCTAGTATTTGTTTCATTTATTTAAGGCCCATTAAGCTGACGTTTCGGTCTCGGTCGAGACTGTTTTCTCAATAAATTTATCCAGCTATAAATCTACCTTTCTCAATATTCTACATCTCTTGGAAATATCCATTTGCATTTTAACCTCAAAAAAAAAAAAAAAAATTGATTGATCATTTACATTAAGAAAAACTTATTATTTTAATATTGACATTTATATAATAAATAAATAATAAATTAATAATAATAAACCCACTTACATAAATTAATTTAAATTTGATAATTAAATTAAATATATCTAAATAATGATATATTTATTATAAAGCCATTATCGAAATAAAATATTAATTTTGGTTCTTTTTTCACCTTAAAATAATAATAATATACGTGGATGTTGATTTATACAAAAGAGCAGAGTTTTGAGGACAAGAAAAGTAAAGATGGCGGCTATATCTATTCTACATCTCTTTGAAATAAATTTATAATCGACTCACTTCACGTTTTATCTTAAAAAAAAAGTCTATTAATGAATTTGTTAAATTTTGTGTGATCTATGATTTGTATTTAATGTAAGTTACGCCGCAATCAGCTCTAAAGAAAATGAGAAGAAAAAAAAAAATGCCCCGAAAATGGGACAAGAGCGTAGGGCGAAAATTAACATAAACTCGTAGAGGGTAAATTGACTAACCCCCCTCCCCCCCCCACCTCCTGCTCCTGTGATCTCATAAATAACTTTATACTCATTTACCGAATTTACTTATTCATTGCTAAAATAGAAATTAGACTTTAGAATATTGCTGAACTCGTCAGAAAAGTTTTTAGTGAATGTTCATTTCCATCCATCCATCCATTCGTATTTGAATTGATAGATTTAATTCTATCGAAAAAGAGGGAGAGGGCGAATATAATTTCCATTTCTTGCTCTATATTCATCCTTTTTTACTTTCTCTTACCTCTATATACCGGGTGGGCCATTAGTGCGTGGACGGAAGATTGTGGGCTTATTAAGCGACATTTTAAAATTTTCTCGATGGTGCATAATGTGGGGCCTTTAGAGCTACAACTTAAAAATATTTTTGTTCCATTTGCACCTAATATACAGGTTGGTCCATATCAAAGTTATGTTTTTTTAAATGGAACGCCCTGTATATTATTGCATATTTGGATTCTGTTGACAAATCATAACCCTAATTCGAGCAAGCGGGACTTCTTTGAGGAGTTTAAATAAATTTTTTTAAAGAAAATTTAAATACATTTTCGAATATTTAGCAATATCTTTTCCATTTATTATTGCAATACAATTTTATTTTGCATTTGGATTGTTATTTTAATTGTTTTCTCCAATCGTAAGTCAAATTAATCAGATATTTTGAAATAAAAATAAAATTACCAAAGATAGATATAGACAACCTTATATCATCTGAAAGATAATTAAATTCTGCGTCCCATGGCATAAAAAAAGTAGCATGTTCCGTTTGAAATAAGGAAGTTATCCATGATTGAAGTTTTCCGAATTGGCATAGCCATATCTCCCAACACAAGAATAATTCCGGGTTACCCATCTGGCCTACATTAGTTCATTTCATGGTTAGTAAGATCCCAAAAGAACACTCCCCTAAGTTTTATGGTTCGGGCGATATTCAATTTTTTCCAGACAGCAGTTTTTTCACAAAAGCCCGATTTGCGGCTAAACGGTTTGTTTTAGAATACATTGCATGAGATAAACTCATACTAAAATTGGCCGCAGAATCCAAATATGCAATAATATACAGGGCGTTCCATTTAAAAAAACATAACTTTGATATGGACCACCCTGTATATTAGGTGCAAATGGAACAAAAATATTTTTAAGTTGTAGCTCTAAAGGCCCCACATTATGCACCATCGAGAAAATTTTAAAATGTCGCTTAATAAGCCCACAATCTTCCGTCCACGCACTAATGGCCCACCCGGTATATGTTAATATATATAGAGAGAGAAAGTATTGGATTCATGTCAAAAATTCGATGTCGAGATTTTGATGAATCTTCACGTTTTGAGGTCCCCTGAATCCAAAAAAGTGGTTTTCGCGACATGGTCTGTCTGTCTGTGTGTCTGTGTGTGTGTCTGTGTGTGTGTCTGTCTGTGTGTGTGTCTGTGAACAAAATATCTCAAGAACGAAAAGAGTTAGGAGGTTGAAATTTTATATTTAAGTTAGGCACCCCCATGGGACGTGACACGAAGCTTTTGAACAAAATCGACCAAAGAGTACTAGTACTTTATTGATGCACTTTTTCAGTTTTTTTCGATTTTCTCAAAATTTGCTCCAACGATTTTTTTTTTAAATTCAAAAATCAATTATTTTTTAGATTCTCTTTAAAATGTATATTCTCATTTTGTGATTGAAATCTTCTGAAGACCACTTTACTCTTGTTTTCCATAGAAAAGATAGGAGAAATGGTTGCCATGGTAACAAAATATAAATATTTTCTCATACTTATAAATTTTACATCTTGAAAATCGAATGTACCGTACTGTCGGAAACTAAATACATGTCGACACAAAAAATCTGGTGTGACAAGCACAGAACACAACATTCGATTACCGAAGATAAGAGAAAGTTGTGTGCTGTGCGCCAGTCACACCAGATTTTTTCTTTTTTTTTTAATATTCCCCTTTTATAAATAGCATTTTTTCAGTCTTTTCGGCATCTTAGGCCATATAGACTTTAAGGGGCGAAAGGTTGCGGCCACAATTTTGAAACTATCGACCGCAAATTTTTTACTTTCTCTTACCCTATATGGACCCTGTTACGCATTAGTGTGTCAAGCGCCAGCTACTGAGTTTTGAGAAAATTAACATTAAAGTTTTTTGTTTTCATTGGATTATACATAATTTTTGTCAATTTTGAAAGTAACATTAAATATAAATTTTTTTAGGACATATTTCATAAAAAATACTATTAATTATAGCATTTGAAACAATATTAATTTTTTTTTGGCGCTTGACACACTAATGCATAACAGGGTCCATATATGAAATATATAGAGAAATTATTGTGATCTTGTCGATATTTTGATGGATCTTCACGTTTTAAGGTCCCCAGAGTCTAAAAATGGGTTCTGCAAATTGGTCTGTGTGTGTGTGTGTGTGTGTGTGTGTGACGATTGTTAGCATGAAGGAATTGAACTACGAGGTTGAAATTTATTTTTTAAGTTAGGTACCCTCCCGGACAATCAAAATAAGCAAAGAAAATCGGCCAAAAAATACTAGTACTACTCTACTGATGCATTTTCTCAGTTTTATTCGATTTTCTCAAAATTCGCTCCAACAATTTTAATTAAAATTCATAAATCAATTATTTTTTAGATGCTCTTTAAAACGTACCATATATGGACCCTGTTATGCAATGGTGTGTCAAAGACCAAAAAATACAAAATTGAGTTAAGCACGGAATATTGTTTCAAATGATATAATTAATAGTATTTTTTATGAAATATGTCCTAAAAAAATTTATATTTAATGTTACTTGCACAATTGACAAGAAAAATTATATAGAATCCAATGTAAACAAAAAACTTTATTGTTTATTTTCTCAATACTCGATGTTTGGTCTTTGACACACCATTGCATAACAGGGTCCATATAAAGTTTTTTCCTAAAAATTGTTTCTAGGAGACAAGAGATTAAACAAAAAAAAATCTGGTGTGACAAGTACAGTACACAACTTTCTTTTAGCAAAGGTAAGAGAAAGTTGCGTGCTGTACGTCCACACACAGTTTGTTTAATCTCTTGTCTCCCATAAAGCAATTTTAGGAAAAAACTTTATATATGGTACGTTTTAAAGAGCATCTAAAAAATAATTGATTTATGGATTTTAATTACGAATTTTGAGAAAAAAACTGAAAAAGTGCATCAGTACTAGTACTCTTTGGCCGATTTTGTTCAAAAGGTTCGTGTTACGTCCCAGGGGCGGTGCTTAACTTAAATATAAAATTTCCCCTTCATTGCTCTTTTGGTTCTTGAGATATTTCACGGACACTCAGAAAGATCCACTTTTTTCCTCAAAAAGTATCTATCTATCTATCTATCTATCAATCTATCAAAATCTCGACATGAATCCAATACTTTCCCTCTCTACATATATGCAAGAGAAAGTCATCAAACGATAATACATATTTTTAGATATCACCAGTGGCGCTCTCATGTCAATTAGACAAACTAGAGTATTTGCAAATAGCAGTTTTTTTTTTTTTTTTTTTTTCAAGATCTTTGCCCATATCTTTTGAGCGATAACAAATATTTTCATAGGCAAATATAAACATTGCGCAATTTGAGGATCATAGGGGTCTGCACCCCTCCACGCCCTTTTATTTTCTCTGCTACCCCCAGAGATATATTTGGCCTCAGTAGGCCCTCGCATTTCGTTTCCTTTATTCTTTACATCTCCCTCTTTGGATTTGATTTAATTAATTCAAGGCCTGATTCATAGACTTGAATACCTCCCCCCCTAACTTAAATATAAAATTTCAACCTAGCTCTTGAGATATTTTGTTCACAAACAGTGATGTAGAGAAAACCACTTTTTTGGATTCAGGGGACCTCAAAACGTGTATATCCATCAAAATCTCGACATCGAATTTTTGACATGAAACCAATACTTTCTCTATATATATTAACATATATATAGAGGTAAGAAAAAGTAAAATAGAAGTGAAGTAAAAAAAAAAAGAAAGAATAAACAAAAAAAAAATAAATAAATACAATAAACAAGTTTATTACAATAAGAGAAAAAAATATACTAGCAAAATTGTTCAAATATGGTTTCTCATTGTTCAAATCTCCTCGCCTCCAAGAAGATAGTTCCTCATCCTGGTCCTGAAGGTGGAGATAGTTGGAGAAGCTCGGACGTTCAGTGGTAGAGAGTTCCAAAGTCTCGCAGCCATGACCAAAAATGATTTTTTTTTTTTTGGAATGGGTGCATAAGGTCCGAAGACCTATAATGACCAATAGTCACATGCAGCCAGGAAGAAAATAAAAACAAAAGGAGAAGCATAAAGGGGAAACTCAACTGCGGGAACTGAGAAGATGCCTGTTGAGGTTAGACTTGAAAGTCTGAAGATTGTAGGTTTTGGGGAAGATAGACGCAGGGAGCTTGTTCCAATCACGGGAGGTCATGGGGACAAAGGAAGAATGAAATTGTTTTGTTCTGTTAGTCGTGATCTGAACAGCATAGGGATGCTGGGAAGATGCCTCTCTTGTGTTCCGTGAATATGTTGCATTGGGTGGGATAATTGATTTTAATTCGGCAGAGCATTGGCCATGGTAATACCTGTAGAAGAGAGATAGTGAAGATACTCTTCTTCTATGATCTAGTGACTGTAGGGATGCAGTAAGGGTAGAATCACCTATCAGTCTAATTGCACGCCTCTGTATGGCTTCCAAGGAGGAGAGAGCGTCTTTCGACGCCCCTCGCCAAAGGTGGGAACAATATTCAAGACACGGCCGAATTTGGGCTTTATAGAGGATTAGGAGTTGTTGGGAGGAAAAGTAACGCTTCGTTTTGAATAGGAAACCCAATTTCCTTGCGGTAGATTTAACCACAGAAGAGATGTGGTTGCTCCAGGAGAGATCAGATGTAACTGTCACTCCCAGAACAGAAAATGAATCTTTGAACTCGAGGCCATTATTGCTGTAAATAAGGGGAGGGCAAATCCTATTTTTTTGTCTAGAAATTAAACAACATTGGGTTTTTTGGGAATTGAATTTTACTTGATTGAGGTTTCCCCATTCCTCCAAGAGACCAAGATCATCATTTATCGACGACACAGCCCCCAGACGACCAGTGGATGAGGTTTCACCAGTCCTGACTGAGTGCAGGGTACTGTCATCAGCAAAGCAATGAATGGATTTACCTCTATAGGTATTAACATATATATCGATAAGAGAAAGTAAAAACGATTCAAATATTGAGATGAATGTCCTTTGACGTGTGTTTGTCAAAAACAAACAAACAAAAAAGAAGCATTTTGTCAAAAGGAATATTTTTCTATTCTCCATATAATCATATTACTTGAAAAAGAAATAAAGAGAGAGGGAGAGAGAGTAAATTCTTTTCCCTTCTTGGTGGGTGCACAGCACACCTTTCGATTTTTGCGGATTCAGGTGTTTGTCATTTCCTGAGAGAAAGAGAGAGGGAACAAAAGCCGCTCGTTTGTCATTTTAGGAAATACGGATCTACTTGACTTTCTCTCTTGGCTTCTTCTTCAGGAACCAATTCAATCAATAACGACGTCTTCTTCTTATGTTGCTTTTTCTCAAGGCAAGAAAAAAGAAAATAAAGATAGGATAAATGAAGAGCTTGATCGATTTAGGAGGCTTCATCATTCATCCTTTTACTAAAAACTCTCTCTAGAGTTTGCGACTGCAATCAATAATAGAGTTAGTTTTTGTTTTTGACTAACCAAAACAAAAAAAAAAAAAAAAACTAGTTATCATAACGTAATAAGAGTGTTTGCCTAGAGTGCATTTCTAATTGTTGTATTAAAAATTAAATTAATAATATCTTTTTGAACAGAGAACTCAATTTATTTATGAAAACCAAATTTTACATTTTTATACAATAATAAACATCGTAACCAAAACAAACTGGTATGACAAAATTGTTCTATTTATTTATGTATCCAACACTAATCTTCTCATCGCAATCCCTGGACCACATGCCAAGTACTTTTGGAATCAAGGGTACCAAGTAGGTATTGGTCAAAAATACTCGGAACACGTACGCGATGATTAGTGCTGTGCGACAACTCACCCCAGATTTTTATTAAAAATTATCAAATTTTTCATTCTTAATAATAAATTATTAGGAACATGATGAAAAAATAAACTCTAATCCACAACTATCGACTTTTTGGTTCCATTGGCATCGTAGTGTCTCTTGTGCTTATTATTGTGTTATATGTACAGTGAGGGACAATATTAAGTCCCCACCTGATAGCTAGAGCCTTGACTATATTGTATGGTATATGGCGTAGAGTGAAGTAATTTTAATGACCGAAAAGGAAAAACGTAAAATCTGGCACAGATGATTTTATTTTACCTTTTTAAATTTAAAATTATTTCATCATAAATCATATACTATACCATATTCTTAAGGCTTTGGCTGGGGGGGGGGGCATGGGACCAGCCATCCTCGCTGGGGGGGGGGGGCATGGGACTAGCTATTCTCCGGAGGGCCTGGAAAGCCCCATATTTTCTCAATTTTTCTTGGGGCAAGGAGCTTTCTGGGGGTGGTGACACCTGGGGACAGGTGGTAAGGGGAGGGGGGGGCTCTAGGAATAAAGCATATTCTAAAAGGGGAGGGGGGTGAGCAAACTAAAGTTGAGAAACTATGCTGTATAGAGAATGCGTTGGTTTCCCGAATAAATATTAGTGAATTTTTTTATCGGCACCTGAGGACCGATTCATTCCCTATCTTCTCAAGTTTCATCCATCTCCGATCTTAATAAAAGAAGTTAAAATATTCTTTGGGGATTAAATCCTTTGAATTAATCATAAAAATATTTTATAGTTTCTTTATTAAAAAAAAAACAACAATCGATAGAGTACAATAGATTAAAGATAAAAACTTTTATTTCCGCTAATACTATTTTGCATTTATTTTAATAAAAAAAAAAAAATTCTCATATAAAAGTTTTTAAAAGGCTAATAATTCATACAACTTTTATTGAAAAAGTTTTTCACTAGAGTGGAAAAAAAAATAATTAAAAAAAAAAAAAGTGTAAATATGATGACCACATCTATTCAATCGAGATATTTATTTTTTTTTTCTCTCAGCTCTCTAGTACCAGGCAAAACAAAACTTATTTGATTAATATTGTCTATTATTTTTTTCTAAAAACTCGCTGCGCGGTTTGCTAATTTTTTATTTTATTTTTTTTTAATGAATTTTTTTTCGTTTTTAGGCATCTCGTTAAAGAGACAGAGTAAATAGTTTTAATGATTTAAAATATAGGCCTAATAATCTAGAAACGAAGTTTAGTAATTAAAGAAAAAAATGGGGATGAGGTCTCTAAATGGCCTTAAATATCAATAATATATTTAGACTATATATGTATATATTCTACATCTCTTTAATCCTTTTGCAAATTAATATATTCATTGGATTTATTTGTTGATTGTTATGGTATTTATTCTTTAATAAAATATTTCTTTATTTATTTCAATTCTTAATTATACTATTATTCTATTTTAAGATAATTTACTAGCTTTACAAACCACTTTTACACCCCATCCCAAAAAAAATATATATTCAATATTTTGTGTAAATATTTTTTTATCATCATTTAAAAGAAATCCGGTTAACGTATTTACTCCAAAAGTTGATAAAGATCTACAACTTACTATAAAATAATCACGAATTTGTAGATTAAATTAAATTTTATTTGCACGCTGATGTTTTATATGACTATATCAATATATTGAATTACACTTGAAGTATATGGCTAGGTTTGGGGTTCATGGCTTTAAGTCCCGATTGAACTTGCAATCCATGATGCATCTAGGGTGCAAAAGAGGATTTTACAGTTTGTAAATTATATGAAAATAGAATAATAGAATTAGAGAAAGCTTTCTTATTTTAAATCAGACACAATTAACATAATACTAATTATAATTAAGATGAAAAATTAATAAAGAAAAAAATTTTATAAAAAGAATAAATAACAATCAACAAATAAACCCAAAGAATATATAATTTTGTCAAAAGATTAAAGAGATGTAGAATGTATATAAATTATTTTGTTTATTTTTAATTGTTTAAGTATTTTTCGGCATATTTAGAACTGATCTTCATTTTTTTAACTGAATTCTTCAAGGGGAAAATTTTTTTAAAACCTCTAAACTTTTAGAAAAAAAATTGGGAAGCATTTGTAGAGTCCTTTATGAGGGAAATGATTCCCGAATTTTTTTTTCTATTATTTCAAGTTAAAAAGTTTGTAATAAAAATGTAATATTTTATTCAGTCGCCTTGTAAAATAGAATATTTTTAATATTAAAATAAATCTCATTTTTTTTATCTTATTATTATTATTTGATAACTGCTCACACACACACACATATATATATCTATGATAAAGTATAAAGGAGAGAGTAAAGAAAAATGTCTTCGTTTAAAATTAAGTTATTCTTCTCACTATCTTTGTTGAATTTTTTATTTTTTTTATAAAAACAATAATTTATCATACTTTTTACCAGAAAAGAGAGAGGGAGAGAAAAAAATTAATTTTTATCTTTTATAAAATGCCTAAGACCTGAAATTGAAGGGCGCATGGGGAGACAGACAGACGGACAGACGGACAGACGGACATCAATCCCCATTTAGACAGCCACAGGTTGCGGGCGAACAGGATAATAACCGAGATATTAAAATCTCTCTCTCTATGTAAAATAGCAAAATGAATTTCATCCCCTGGCCATTTTGGGAAGTTAAAAAAAAAATGGATTTCAAAAAAATATAGATAGACGTTTAAAATAAATTTTAGACAATTTTCTCGTTTGCTTATTTAAATATCCATATGCAAATCAAATTCCTCTTTTTTTTAGTGAATAATTTTAAATCTGATATCTCTTCTCATTTGAATACAGAGAGCCACTAAATAATAATAATATTATACAAGATTTCCCTTATTTGAGTTATTTAAAGAGAAGCTATGACCTAAAATGGAAATAAATAGCTTTGAATTGGCTACTCGTGGGGGTTGGAGCAGTAGAAATGCTAGGCGTTGTGGGTGAGTGGAAGGGCCGCCGAGAGCGAGGAGCAAAAAAATTCTTTATTTAAAACACAATAATATTAAAAAAAAAAGAATATAGCTTACACAAAAAAATTAAATTTTTAAATACAAAATTTAATCAAATGTTTCAAAAATATTTTTTGGATATAGGCCCACAATTTAATTCAAGATAAAATATTATAAATTATAAATTAGTCACTAATTAAGAATTAAAATAAATAAAGAAAAATGTTATAAAAAGAATAAATAACAAAGAACAAATAAACCCAAAGAATATATTATTTTGTAAAAGGATTAAAGAGATGTAGAATGTATATATATTTATATATATATATATATTTTGTTTGTTTCTTTTTAAATATTTAAGGTCTTTTTTTGACATCTAAGGACATATTTTTCTTTAATTAGTTGTTTTAAACAATAAACATCTCAAATCGTTTCTAAATTAATATATTTTTTTATAAAAACTAAACTTATATAAAATAAAACAATTTTATTATAAAAGGACATATCACCTACAAAATCAAGTAGGCTACATATTCTTAATATTCAACACCCATTATTTACTAATAATACTAAATGCCAGTCACAGATTGTTTATATGAGAGGGTGGGGGAATCAAAATATGCGGGGCTTTGGAGAGGAGAAAATGCAAAAGCCTTCTTTTGATTCCCTAAATGAATTGCACATATTCTGAATTTTGTTCATTAATTTAAAAGTTTTTATATGAAATTATTTTTTTGTTAAGGGATGGAGAATCCTCCTTGGGATACCATTTATTTCACCACTATCGAAAGAGTTGCTTTTATTTTTCCACCCTTTCAATGTAATTATTTTTTTTTTTTAATCCATGGAGCAAATAAATATAAAGGGCAGGCAGGCTGAGGTAATAATAGAACACGAATTCGCCTGCCTCTGTTGTTGTTGTTGATGTTGTTGTATAAACATTTTTAATATATAATAATTTTTTTTTTATGGCTCGGAATAACGCAATGTCTTCAAAATAACACTCAATTAGTAAGATTATTATAAAAATAGCTTTCAAAGAGGGGGTGTTTAGAAAATATTCCTAGTTAAAACTCTCTTTGATTAACATTTTAAAAAAAGTACATAAATTTTTTTTCTTTTTCTTATCTATTTAAAGGATATTAATCATGCAAGAGTGTAGGGAAATACGCCACAAAGAATAGAAGACAGAGAAAGGGAAATGGACAGAACAAGTTGGGTTAAAAAAAAAGATCAAACAATAAATAATATTGAAATTTAAAATAAGGAAGTTAAGGAGTCAAAAAAAAATCCAAGACATAGGCAGCCAAAATTATTTCTTTTATTATTGCCGTTCCAGGCTGACGTTTCAGCCACTGGTCTAGACCATCTTCAGAGCTAAAAATATTTTCGTACATTTTATTATAACATGTTATTGTGGCACTTTCTATAAAATATTTAATATCATTCTTTCGTTGTCCTATGAGCGCTCCCCGTTCATGGGAATGTGTGTCGCTGAAATTGTAATTTTCATTTATTCTTGCCTCCGGATATGTACTTTGTAAATCAATACTACTGTCTATTATTATAGATTATATAGATATTTTTATATTTTATAGAAAGTGCCACAATAACATGTTATAATAAAATGTACGAAAATATTTTTAGCTCTGAAGATGGTCTAGACCAGTGGCTGAAACGTCAGCCTGGAACGGCAATAATAAAAGAAATAATTTTGGCTGCCTATGTCTTGGATTTTTTTTTTTTGACTCCTTAATAATACTTCCAGCCACAAAAGACATACCTCACAATAAAGAAGTTGTTGATATCTATCTTATTTATTTTAAGGAGGTGCAGGAGGGGCCGTCTAAACATACTTAAAAAAAACTTGGCTATTAAAAGGAATTTTTCAATTTCCTCATCCTTCCTTAAACATTCCTCAACAAAAAAAAAAATATATATATATATATACGATAAAGTGAGTCAGGTGTGAGCAATTCCTTCCCCCTTCGCAAGAAGATGTAAGATCCACAGCTCTAGTAAAATATAAAGGAATGTGTATATATAATTTTAAATTTGTAAATAACGCCCAAAAAAAAAAAAAAAGATAATTATAACCGCATATTTGCGAATTCGACCGACTGTGCAACGTGGAGCTGTGAATCTTCCATCTCCTTGCGAGGGCTTCGGAAACACTCAAGCCTCACCCGCTTTATCCTATATATTTTTTTTTTTGTTGAGGGATCTTTAAGGAAAGGTAAGAGAGGTCTGTTAATTTGTAGAAAATCAGTGAAAAAAACTGCGAAAAAAAAAACAAAACAAAATTAATCGATCATTTTTAATGATTTATTTGCAAATTAAGGGACAAAATCCTCCCCCACATCCCCCTCTTGGAACCAAATGTTTATGTTTTTGAACTTTTCACCTCTCTAGACCTTCAGAAGAAACATTAAGGCCAATTTCTTCAAATTTAATTCATGGCCCTAAAATTAACGATAAAGGCTGGAAATAAGTAGGGGCTCCCCCCCCCCCCCCGAAAACGGTACGTGGTGGGTCATATTTGGATTCAGGAGGTCATTTTACCTTAAGAATCTGAAGTAATTATATCGGGGCTTTTTTCTTGCCGAGTTAGTGTAATTTTTAAAAGTTGACGCCCCCATGATTTCCATCAAAATCTCGAATTTTTGACATGATCGCAAAACTTTCTCTCTCTATATATTTCATATATAGGGTAAGAGAAAATAAAAGTTAAATTAAATTCAAAGATTGCAAGTGAGCCTTCAGAGGCTGAATAGTTCGCTTAATTGGCACGAGAGACGCCACTAATCAAGAACGCCTTGTAGTTATGCAACATATATCCATTAAAGATTCCTTTCATGTCTACTTAATAGGGGATATTGGAATATTTTTATTATTTTGCTCACTGTAATTGATTGGTCAAAATAAAATTGATTTATATATATATATATATATATATATATATAAAGACATTGTTTTGTTGATATATTTGCAAATTAAATTCCCTCCCCCCTACCTCTTCCGATTCTTAGTTGACTCAGAAGGCACTATTATCTCATCCATCATTAATTACCTTACTTGAGCCTGAAAGAATACATTCATGCATCAATCAAAGTCAGAGGTTTTTATTCAAAGGGGGGCTCATGTCAAGTACATGGCTTCGTAGATGGATTTCCGGTTAATGAACATAAGGCTTAATAAATAGCTTTATTATCTAAATTAGATTCCATTAAAGCTATTAGTTTTTAGACAAGTCCTGTACTTGAAACAAACAAAAAACAAATGATTGGAATTAATTTGGATGTAATTAACGCGGGCTTCTTGACCCCTTCGATTCTCCCTCCCTTCCCAAATAAATCTGATGTGAATAAAGTTCCCGACATTAGGCCCTACCTTAGATAGAATTCAAGATCAAGAGTGGACGAGGAGCGGGGGGAATCTGGTGTGACTGGTCGCACAGCACACAATTTTTACCGTTATTTAAAGGCGCATTCTGTTCTACAAGAGTAAAGGGTCATTTAAAAGATTTAAATGACAAAATGAGAATATACATTTTAAAGAGCATCTAAAAAATAATTGATTTTTGAATTTTAATCAAAATCGTCGATGCAAATTTTTGGGAGAAAAAAAAAAAAAAACTGAAAAAGTTCTTCAGTAAAGTACTAGAACTCTTTGGTGGATTTTGTTCAAAAGCTTCGTGTCACGTCCCATGGGGGTGCCTAACTTAAATATAAAATTACAACCACCTAGCACTTTTCGTTCTTGAGATATTTTGTTCACAGACAGACCATGTCGCCAAAACCACTTTTTTGGATTCTCAAAACGTGTATTAGGTCTATTCTCTAAAAACAGACGTTGAAATTTACAATCAACAAGTGGGTGTTAAAAAGCAGGGCCGGATCTAGGGGGGCAGTGGGGGCATGTGCCAGGCGGTAGATTTCAGGGGGGCGCGGCAATTAAAGAAAGAAAAAAAGGTAAAATCTGGTGGACTGGGGTACAGCACACAACTTTCTCTCACCTTCGGTAATCGAAAGTTGTGTACTGTGCTTGTCACACCAGATTTTTGTGTCGACATGTATTTAGTTCCCGACAGTACGGTTCATTCGATTTTCAAGATGTAAAATTTATAAGTATGGGAAAATATTTATATTTTGTTACCATGGCAACCATTTCTCCTATCTTCCCTATGAAATACAAGAGTAAAGTGGTCTTCAGAAGATTTCAATCACAAAATGAGAATATACATTTTATAGAGAATCTAAAAAATAATTGATTTTTAAATTTTAAAAAAAATCGTTGGAGCAAATTTTGAGAAAATCGAAAAAAACTGAAAAGTGCATCAGTAAAGTACTAGTACTCTTTGGTCGATTTTGTTCAAAAGCTTCGTGTCACGTCCCATGGGGGGTGCCTAACTTAAATATAAAATGTCAACCTCCTAGCTCTTTTCGTTCTTGAGATATTTTGTTCACAGACACACAGACAGCACACAGACAGACACACACACACACACACAGACCATGTCGCGAAAACCACTTTTTTGGATTCAGGGGACCTCAAAACGTGAAGATCCATCAAAATCTCGACATCGAATTTTTGACATGAATCCAATACTTTCTCTCTATATATATATTACACATATACATAGGTAAGAGAAAGTAAAAATGATATGAATTTTGTATAGAAAATTTTAAGGGCCTAAAAAAACTCTTAGTTCCGGCCCTGTTAAAAAGTAATGTAAAAACAATCAGCTATTCTGCTATTCTCTAAACAAAGTTTTAACAGCGACGTTAACATGTTGCTTTTATATCAAAGCTATCAAAATTATAACCTTACTTTTAGGCTAAGGACTCCATTTTTATTTTAAACACGACGTTAAAATATTAAAGCCCCCCAGACATGGCATTAATTTTTAATACTATTTACTAAATCGCTCCATTAGAATAACAAGGTTCTAACTGCACCAACACTAGTTTTGAGAAAATGAAGTCAAAGATTGTAATAGCTGTAGTACGTTAAATATAACAGTTTTCGTACCAAATTTTTTTAAATAAGTTGTTTACATTAAAGTTATTATTTTCCAATGTTTGGATGATAAAAAAACATTATCATTGATTTAAAAAAATAATAGCATTTTGCAGATAGAACTTTGTTATTCTGTAAATGAGCATTTTCAGAATAACTTAGTTCTAATCCGCAACATTTGGGGACCGCAAAAAACAAAATTTTTTAATTTCTTTCGGCCGAACCTAGAAAAAGTTGCCTTTTGGCTAGAAAATGATAATGGCAAAGTTTTAGCTAAATTGGATACCGTTAACCCGTGCCTCAACGGGGTTAAAATTTTGAAAAGTGCGATTTTATGTGAAAATTCATAGTTTTTATTTCCATAAAATGAAAAACCAATTGTCGTAGAAAACTGATTCTTCCTTGTCTCATTTTCGTAGCAAATTTAATTCTCTTGAAGTTTTATCATAACAATTTTTTCGTTAAAATCTATAGTGGATTAATGATATTTGAAAAATAAGTGGAAAATCACAATACAGACCATTCGATATAACTTTTTTCCGGAAAAATATTCGAAAAGGAATGCAATTTTTACAGGTTATTTGGGGGTACTCTAGGATGTCTATCCTAGATTATTAATCCTCGAGGGCCCTCAGTGAGGGGGGTGAGTGAGGGTGACAAAGACCTCAAAAATTTGAGAATTATTTCGATTTTTCGCTTATATCTCGTAACTAATCTTATTTTGCGAACCATAGCACCATGCAAAGTTGTAGAGCATTAAATTTACTAAAATATGGTACACTAAACAAATTGCAGACTCAATACTGATCGAGGTACGGCCGGTCAAAGTTAGACGAATTTTCAAAATGTAAAAAAATGTCCGAAAAAACGAATAGTCCTGAGGATATCCAATTTTTTATCATAGAAAGTATTCCAAAGTAAATTAAATTTTTGAATGTAAGTTATTATTTGTCTAATTCAAGTCTTAGACTTCGTGACTTTGTCCTAACTTGAGAGGGCGGCAGGAGAGGAAACACCTCAAAGATTTTAAACTTTTTCAGTTTTTTGCATATATAATTGTTTTTAACTAACTAATTTAGACAAAATGTTATATTTCAGGAAAATTTATAAAAACTCTTGATCAAATAAAAAATTGGTCAGTATTGAGTCTACGAATTCGTTTATAAAAATTCATATTTTTAGTAAATTTAATACACTACAACTTTGTCTTGGACTATGGTAATCAAATATGCTTAGTTTACGATATATATGCGAAAAACTGAAAAAAGTTCAAAATGTTCCCGTTCAACCTGAAAATGTTTCTGGCCACAATGCACAATACACCTTCTTGGTTACATTAAAATATGCCGTAAGATTGTATATGTTTAGTTTTCTAAATAAAATAGGCTGCTGATATCTGCATGAGGGGTCATGATGACAGTTGTAGAACCATGTTAACCCAAAACAAACTTGCTGATAATGTCAGATAGAACCTTGTTATTCTGGCTAGTTCTTTATTTTCCAACATATCGCATCCTAAGTCAGTTCCCTGCATAAATATACTAAAGAGATATTCATTAATGATGTAAACTCAATTTCGCCAAAAAATGTCAGTTAGAACC